>VCJN01003105.1:0-35128 GCA_006384855.1 Tetraselmis striata
GCCCAGACTGTTGCGGATGGGAGGTTACGTTGTTGCAGAGCGAGCAGAGGACGGCGGGTGAGGGAGGATGAATGGGAGGGGTTCGGTGGGGTGGCAACTCGCCTGTGAGGCACTGATTGATGACGTCTCGGACTAGGCCGCGGCAGCCGTCCAGCTCGGTGCCAACGCGCTGCGACAGCTGGCCTAGCTGCTCTCGCTGCCGCGCTTGGCCGCCCGCGGCTGCCTTGGCCAGGGCGCCCAGCGTGCCGGCTTCGTCCCGCACCAGCTTGACGCGCCCCTCTAGTCGCTTCAGCTCGCGCGCGATAACGTCAAGCTTGAAGATATCCAGCTGGCGGTACTTTTGCCTGTCGGGAGACGAGCACATGGCCGTTCCGTAATGTTAGCTCACCCCCTGCCGAGCTTCCCGACAGGCCGCCGAGAGTGCAGGGGTGACGATTCGAGGCAAGCGAGCTCCGGCCCCACCTCATGGCCTCCTCGCGTCCCAGAGCGTCGTCCCGCTCAACCTCCAGGCGTCCCGCCGACTCGCTCGCCTCGCCAAGCTGCGCGCTAAGGTCCTCCAGCTGACCCCGAAGCTCTGCGGCTTCGGCGCGCAGCGCGGCCGCCTCGTCGGCCGTCGCGCCGTTGGCTTCCTCGACCTCTCCGGCTGCCGCCCTTAGCGACGACAGCTCTTCCAATGCGGCAGCTGCCTCCGCTTCGGCTGTAGCTGCTCGAGCGGCAGCTGCCGCAGCCGCCTCGCTCAGTCGCTCCACCTCGGCCTGCACCAATTAGCGCAAGTCTTCAACCTCAAATAAGCAAAAAATGCTTCCCGGGGGTCGAGAAGTAACAACTCGGGGATAACAAATCGTCGTCGGCATTCAAACATGATTGAAAGAGTACGAAACTCGTCGCGCGGTGCATGTGTTCGCAATCGTGCTGGTCCGTCCGACTGCGCTGTGGGTGTCGGGTCCAGCCGGTCGAGGGATCCTGGGCGGTGGGCAGCCTGCCTGCAGCGCCTCGTTATCGCCCCGCAGGCCCCTATTGTCCGCCCGTTCGACATTCACGCGCTCCCGCAGCTCCGCCAGCTCCGCGCGCGTCGCCGCCAGGTCCGCCTCAAGGCTGCCCTCGCGCTCTGCCGCGTCTGCGTTTGCCTACGGTGCGGCAATCGCATACCATGCCGAGTCAGCATATCAACTTCGCGCAAGCCCCCCCCCCCCCCCCCCCCCCCGGTCGCCACCCTCTCTTCTCCTACCCTACCATCACCGAGCCTTCCCTCGTCGGCCCGGTCCATGTATATGTATTTTGATAACGCAATCATACTTTTGTTTCATGTAGTAATGTTTTCATGACAGTAATCAGCAATTTACGCTATGAGTAAAGTCACCGTCTCGCAAAACAAGCAGGCAGCGAGGGACGCGCGCGAATGTGGGTCGTGCCGATGTCGAGTTGCAGGGGCGCGCCAGCTCACCTGCACGAGATCCACCACCTGCTCGCGCAGCGCCTCCAGCTCCGCCTGTCGCTGGTCGGCCAGCATGGTGGCATCCATGGCCACCGTCTCGAGCTGCTCCAGGTGCGCGTCCGCCGCTCGGCCCACCTCTAGCGCCGCCTCCTGCGCCAGCTCACCCATTACCTGCGACGCGTCCAGCTCGCGCCGCAGACCCGCTGCCGCGTCGGCCAGACCTCGTTGGCTGCCGACAGTTCGTTCACGTTTGCTGCCTCTGCGAAAGGCCACACGAGTCAATTTCGCGAGATCCCGAGCTGTCACCTCATAATAAATGCGAACGGGAAGCACGCGCGGCGAGCAGGCGAGGGCGCGGCGGCGGACCGGTGCTGTCGATGCAGTTCTTGTGCTCCCAGGCGCGCAGCGTGCGGTCAGACATGCTGGCGGACCACAGCAGTCGCGTCTCCGTGTGCTCAACCTAGCGTTCATCGCGTGCAGCCTCACCTCAGATTGACGGCGTGGCGGCGTGGCTATGCGCAGCGCCATGACAGATATAATGATACTATTTCTGGGAGTTTGCATGGCGTAATGACTATATCATTATACATTCATGAAATACGCCCCATCACTCGGTTGGGGTGCGCACGTTGATGTGCCCCACGACGGGCCAGCATACGTTGATGTGGAAGCCCCTGCCCGGACTACAAACACATTCAAGTTTCGACGTTTCGACTGGGCGCTACAAGACAATCGGTGCCGACACGATAACGATAGCCGGCTCGAACTTTCAGAAGTCAACAGCACACGAAAGCATTGCGAATGTTAACAAAATCTTAAGATAGCGTCAGGCACTAATCTCAGGCTTACATCCCAGGTTCTAATTAACGTAGCTACAGGTACTTCGGCACCCGGAGAGCACCGAAACTGCGGGTTGGGTCCCAATCCTTTCGCAGTACGGACAAAGCAACGATTGCTTCGATAGTGGTGGCGGACATAAATCTAAACTTGTGGTGGCGGCCTTTTGCGCATTCGCGATATGCCGCGGGCGGGGGCATGGCTTTAGGGTCGGACATCATCTCATGGGTAATCAGCATCCATGATTCCATGGGGGACCCCAGCTGGCTCGGGGTACAAGGCAAGCGCAGGGTTACCTTGACGAGCATGTTGACCCACTTCTCGTGGCCCGACAGCTGATGCACCGGCAGCATGTGCTCCGTGTCCCACACCGTCACCGACGGCTCCTGCCCGCACGCCCACACGTGGTTGAGCCCCATCGGCACCAGCACTGAGATGCGGTCTGCGGCGGGGGCCAAGCGGCAAGTCAGTGGGGCAAAGAATACGCGGCAGGCGGCGCTCCGAATTGCAGGCGGTGCAGGCACACCCATGCGTTACAGGGGAACGTGTCCCGAGTGCAGTCTCGACATCTCTCGGCTGTACAGACGACGCAAAGCAGTGCGCCGAGTCGCGGACGATGACGGGGGGGGAGGAGGGGGTTTTAGGATTTCCGCACCGGTATTCTCCACCCGGCGAAGGCACAGTCGGCTTCCGGTCACCGACCACTCGCGGATGGTGCCGTCCGCCGAGCCGCTCCACACACCTGCGGTGAGGGTGTGTCGACGTACGGGGGTTTAGACGCGGAGTGAAGACGACGACGGCTGCGCTTCCAGTCGTGTCGGCTTAGTCGGAGACTGTGAGCTCGGACGCGGGTAAGTGTCCATATATATGCGGTGAAACCATACGGCGGAAATCTGAACCCCCCCCTTTCCGACTTCGCCGGAATAAAAGCCTCAGATTGGGGTCGCGAACATCCGAACTTGCAAAAGGAAAGGACGCCATGGGACTGTCGCAGTTTCTTCGATACTCCAGCTCTGCCAGGTTCAGCGGGTTGCCACGTGCATTCTTCTAATGACCGCCTCGCCTGCCCCCACGCTTGCCCATCCTACACCACATCTGAAACTCCTGCTGACTACTGCGACAAGCACCATGGGCATCACGCGGGCCGAAGAGTCGGCTGCGGGTGAATTGCGCGAGTGAAGGCGGAGGTAGCGAGGGGCAGAGTGGGGTGTCGGGGCAGGGGGAGGGCGGTTACCCTGGCCGGCAACCACCAGAGACAGCACCCCCGCTGTGTGCCCCTCAAGCGTGGCAATGCACTCCGGCGCAGCCTGCGCGTTGAGGATATCCCACACGCGGATGGTGTGGTCGTCTGCGCAGAGCGGCGGCGGGCTCAGTTGGGGCGGCAGCGGGACAGCCGGAGGGTGGCGGGTGGGGTGGCATAGGTTGGGCTTGCAGCATGGCACATGAGCAAGGGCAAAGGGGGGATGGGGGCTTGAAGCCACACCCACCCGAGCCACTCCACAGCGTACTGCCCAGAACCTGCGTTACGCACAGGACCGTCTCACTCAGCCCCACAATATGACCCTCGCACTTGCAAAGAGCGCAGCCAGATCCCCCCCCCCCCCCCCCCACCCCGTCTTCTCCTTCCTTTTTATGTTGCGAGGGGGGGAATAAGGCACTCTGCGGACAGCGCAGACTAGGTTGTCAGCCAGTGGGGGTCCCTATGCATATTCGATGGAAAGCCTTCCGACAGGAGATCAGGCATCGCATGGTATCAAGCTAGGTATGGCAGGCACCGCCGGAGGGACGACCACAGGGGGGGTACTGTGTCGATATAGCGAGGGCTTTTGATGCCCTCTTTGAGTATGAGACCGGCTGGGCCATGGGAGTCACGATCGATGGCGGATCGTACCGGCAGCGTCTTGGCTCGTACTACGGTGCGGGTAATTCAGTGCGCATATCCAGTGAGGCCCTCTGAGACAGTGCCGGGTAGCATGCCCGCCTAAGTACGCTTAGAGTTGATGATCGATTGTGTGATGATCGATTCCTTCTGTGCCGGGGGCGATGAGGAAAGGGGAGGGGGACAAGTGAAGAAAGGGCGGAGGGGGGGGGGGGGGGGCACTGACCATGAGGCACCTCACACCGTTGCTGTGGCCCACTATCACGTGCTCCTTCTTGCACGTTGTGGCGTTCCAGGCCACAATGCTACGCGGAGGCAGGGCACAGCGTGTCAGGGCGGCCACTGCTGAGGATCCACAGCCTCCAAATAGGGTTTCAGGCTATTGTAAGGGCTCCAGAATTCCGAGTATTGGATAACATTGCCATACTGGCAGGAAAGTGTCTAGGGTTTCAACAACCCTATCATGAAATAGGTTTCCAGGACGTGTGGACATGGCGCTTCGTCTAGGTTTTGAGTATCAGACAGGAAAACACACCCGCGACATGTAAAGGCCTTCTATTACCGTACCACCCCAAATGGGATGGCTGGGCCGCGAGGGCAGGGTCTGCGCATGGGGCACTGTGCACGGACCTGAAGTCGAGGGAGCCGGTGAAAACGCGGCGCTGTGCGTGCATGGTGCCGGTGTTGGTGGCGGCGATGCAGGGCACGCCGCCCTGGTGCCACGTCAGCACGCGCTCCAGCTCAAAGCTGGCCATGCTGTACACGCGCAGCGGGCCCACCTCCTGCCCCACCCACACGCGCCCGCCCACCGGTAGCATGCACCACACCAGGTTGTCCATCTCCGCGGGGATGGTGTGCAGCGGCGCCTGTGCGCTCTTGCTGCGGGCCGTGGGCGCAACCGGGGACTCAGCAGGGCGGGTGTGCGTGCCATGGGACAGGTCAGTCCGCATGCCCAAGTACTCCTCAACATGCCATGCCACCACCCAAGCGTTGCTCTCGCCCAGTCCTCCCTAGGCATGCTTGACATACACACACGGACTATATATATGTGTGTATATGTTATGTAAATATAACACATATATTTATATTTATTTTTGTATGCTGTATGACATGTGTATGTACATATATATGTATATGTGTGTATACACGTGTGTATATGTACATATATACACATATATACATATAACATATATATATATATACATGCATATATATGTTCGATGTATATATATGTTCTATATATATACATGTTGTATACATACATATATTATACAAATAAATGTATGTATACATTTATTTATATATATATATATATATACGCACACGGACTATACATATGCATACATTTATGTATATATGTATGTATACATACATTTATTTTCATAATATAAATATATGTATATGTATATGTATATGTATAGGTCTATGTTAATGTACTGTATATGTATATGTAATATGTATCTGGTATATGTATATGTATAAGGTAAGTATGTACACACGACCACACACACATATATTATATATATATTATATCTATATTAATATATATATATATATATATCCCATGGGCGCCTCCAGGCTCTTCACGGCATTACGGGTGTTTGGGCTAGCCAGGGAGGCCAACACACAATGTCGTTACGGTAGCTGTTGCACACTATCAAGGCGTATGTTGTTATGGATATTCACACATACCGTTCACATTCAATAAGTCGGATGCACACGGCACTGTTTGACTGCGCTTTAGGTTATCACATATGCCGATGGACTCTTGCAGGGCGATTGTGACTGGCGCCACTTCAAGCTCGTTAACAAACTGCCGGTCATAAGCCTCTGCTTTCCCCACGCAAGACGCGCTCGCTCAAGTATGCACACCCTATACAAACCCTACGATGCAGCCCCCGCCCCCCCAGCCCTCTTGCCACCATGGCCCATCCTCATCTACCCTTTATTGGAAGGAAGGTGCCGATCTCTTGACGTCTCACCTTGCAACATAGATCTGGCACAACATCGACAGTCTCGGCGCCGCGGCCCCCCCTTCGTGCCCCACCCACTATTCCACCCGGGTTGCCATCTGCCCGCCACCCCCAAGCAATGGGGTGCGCCTCGCAAGTAAACACGCCACCGCGGAAGTACCCCAAACCCCCTTCCCGTGCCCTCCCAAACTCTTTCCATACCAGGTGTTGCGCAATCAACACCAAAGCTGCCGCCATTGCTCGCCAAGGCTTCTGCCCCGGTAGTCAAAACATGGAAGAGCAGTATTTAGTTATACCATAAGCCACATCCTTCCCATCCCCTCCCCTCCCTTCCGTATGGCCGGCTCCATGTTCTCCTACGTAAGCCATTAGCTGCATTCACAGCTCAGCTCCTACCTATGGGCGGCCTCGTATCCGCACGCGATGCACTCAGAGAAGGCATGGCCATGTCCCGCATGGCCCTTGTGGCCAGCGGAGCGTACCCACGAGCCGGTAATCTCTACCCGTACCCGCGCCCCTCTCAGGCGGCCCCCATCCTAATGAGCCCGCCAGGCTTCCCACCCCGGGGGGCTGAGCGCCCCGCCCCGCCGCCGCACCTGCCCTTGGCGCCGCCCCACGCCTTGCTGCGGACCTCGATGCGGCCGCCGCGGTCCGCGAGCCACACGGTGCCGCCGCACACCGCCGCGCAGCGGTAATCCCCTACCTGCGCGCCAATGAGCCTCACGTCGCCGCCGCGCGCCGCGCTGCGCGGCCGCCGCTTGCCGCCCTTGCCACCCTTGGCGGGGCCCACCACCAGCTTCCCGCCGCCGCCGCCCTCGCTCGCGCCCGTGGCCGCCAGCTCTGGGCTGTCCCAGCCACCCAGCGGCGCCACGGCCAGGCGCGCCTGCTCCTCCAGCCGGCCGTACATGTGGTCCAGGATGGCGCGGCTGGCGGTGCCGTACGAGTCGCGCGCCGCGCCCACGAGCGCCGCCACGCTGTGCTCCGCCTCCGCCCACGCCGCCCCCAGCGGCGCCACCTCCCAGCGGTAGCTCGCGTCCAGGAGGGGCGTCGGGGTGCGGTCGCTGGCGCCGCTGCTGGCGCTCCAGGGCCGCCCGCCTGCGTCCCCAGCCGCCCCACCCACCCCCTCCCCGTCCTCCTCCGCAGCCTCCTCCGGTTCCTCAGCAAAGATGCCGCTGTCGCTACTGGAGCTGGTGCCGCTGACAGTGCCCAGCGTGGCGGCCTCCCAGCCCAAGCTGGAGCCGCCCACCATGCCGACGCCCGGGGCACCCGCCTCCATCGCCGCCCCCGCCGCCGCCCCCTCGCTTACCCCCGCCTGATGCACGGAGTCCACCTCGCTGTCCACCTCCTGCAGCGTGCTGGCCGCCATGCGCCGCCCCGCGTGCATCATGTCGGAGATGTAGCCCTCCACCTGTGAGGTCAGCGACTCGCCCAGCGGCTCTGGCGGCTCCTGGAGGTTCGTAAGGGCACCCATACATAAGACCGGCAGGTGGGGGTTGTTTATGGGTGAACGGGGGGGGGGGGGGGGGGGGGCTAAAGATAGAGCCGGGCCTCAGAGCACGGCGCGAGAACAGAGGGGTGCACTCGTAAGCAGGCGTGCATGGCAGCGCCCATGAGCCAGCGCCCATGAAATATTACAAGTGTCAAGAACACTTTGCTCAGTCCAATATGTCCGGCTACTGCCGGCATGTTGGAAAAACAAAAGTCGGAGGTCAAGTGTCGCGGCACCCGAACCGAGGTGTCTTGCCCCCGGGGATGGCAGGCGGCGCACCTCCTTGTTCACCCGCGCCAGCGCATGGTCCGCCAGCAGGCGGCCCGCGACACGCATGCCCGCCAGGATGTTGTCGTGCGCGTCGCCGATGGTGAGACCCTCCTCCGCGACGGCCGCCATTCCGCGCGCGACCGCAAGCTTGAGTTGCGCCGAGGAAGGACGCGTCGGGGGCTTGGACTCGCCGTCGCCCGAGCGGCGCGCGGGGCGCATGAGCTCGGAGCCGCAGGACTTGGAACGTTGCAGCATGTCCAGCCGGCTGCGCGGCAGCGCCGCCTCGTCCAGCAGCACCTGCTGCGCGGCCGCCTCCTCGCCGGCCGTTTCGCCGTCGCCGTCACCGCCGCCCGCCGCAGCGCGGGCCTACCCAATCACCGCCCGCCTCGTCAGCGCGCGCTCGTCACGCTCCGGGGGCGGTAGCGCCCATCCCGACCCAGGGCCCCAGCGCGCGAAGCCCCGCAGCAACCACCGCCCCAACTCCGCCACCTGTCGGTAGCCAGCACGCGGAATCCCCAGAGTTAAAGCGGAACTCCCGGTGCGCACCTGTAGCAGCGAGTCCACGCCGTCCAGCGACGAGCGCCGGCTCCAGCCGCCCAAACCAGCGCCATTGCCCGAAGGCCCTGCCGCCGGTTCGTCTGGCGGCGGCGGCCTGCCGCTAGGGGCTCGCGGCGGGACGCCCGCCGCACGAACCGCGCCGGCCTGCTTGCTCGCCCGCACTGGCAGCCCCGCCATCTGATATACTCGGCCGGAGAAGCTGCGATGAAGAGCGTGCCGCGGGGGGCGACGACGGCCGACAAGCGCGGCACCTCCGCTCACACCCCGCACGGCCTGCAGCTATCTACCAGGCCCGCTGCGCCAAGTGTGGTATAAAACACTTGGATGCCCAGGAGCACCGGAGCAAAGGGATAAGGTAGTCGCTACCGGTGGCCAGTCGCTGTGACCTTGGCGAGCGAGCAGCGGCCGAGGACCATAATACCGCTGTCGGGAGGCCGTACGGGTAGTCAAGTACCAGTAGCGACCAAGGTGGGACGGTCCATATATCGCAGGACGAACCCATTATTATTGGTCGCTGGTCACTACTCAGGACATGGGGTCCCGCTACCCGTACAGGGTAGTATTTCTGGTATTATTTCCACCGCGCAATTGCTGTAGTGGACGTTTTCTTTTACCTTTTCGGGTGGTTTCCTGATCGCCTTTTGCAGCTAGCTCATGTAACTACAGGGTATGTATATTATTTCTGGGCCACAACGTGCAACGCGCGCACCGGTTTATAGAGGCCTGCTGCGCTGTTGATGCGCGCGCGCTTATGCGCTGACGAGATGATGGTGCTAGAAGGCTAGAAATACACTTTTCCATTCACGTTTCGAGCCGTTCCGCTGTGGGGATACGAGAGAGAGAGAGAGTGAGAGAGAAACCTTACATGGACGACCTGTAGGTAGGTCGAGGGCATCACAGCATTCCAATTCGGCTACTACAAATACACCGTTTTTAATATCCAGTAGGGGCACTGTAGCAGGCTTGCGGGTGGTGATCGTCGAAAGGCATGCTCCATGGCCCGTGTATAAATAAAAGTGGTAGTATAGTCCATCATTCCATTAATAACGGCAGCAGCCCAATGACGAAGGGATTTGGGTCTTGGAAAGTTACTTGAATTTTGCAACATCGTTTGTTGTTATAACAGCTCACACTGCTGAAGCTGCGCCTCAGCTTCCTGCGTAGGCAGGCACGCGTGAAAGTCACAAACACAATGCACGCGCTGTCTGCGCAGGCATACCCGTATCATTTAATTGGGATTGCGGGCCGAAAGAATAATGAAATGTTTGGGAGCAATGAGTCGGAATATACGTGTGATATTCGTTTCGTATTCTGTTATTATCCTAGATAATATCGTTTTCGCTCTGCAGTGGTTTAAGAACAATAACATACTGTGAATCCAATGCATGGTTACGGTAGGTAATGGCAGCCGTGACCTCATGACAACGGCAACACCCTGCTTGCTGGTGGCTAGATGGGCTGGGTGCCTTTGGTGCCACGAGTGAGAAGCTGGCACGTGGTCAAATGCGTATGCCCAATATGCCATGATGCGGTGTGGCGACGCTCCTCCATCAATTGTTGCAGGCAAGTGCTCTAGAAGCATTTTGGCCACCACTGGTGCGGGCCAGGTGAATCCCTCGGGTGGTTGCAAATGAATGATAGCACGAGTGTTCGTGACTATGTGACTTTCACCCATCCGATCACAAGGCTAAGCTCTTTTGCCAGGAGGCCTGTCCCATTCCATCCCTCGCAAGACACCGTCCGGGGGTGGTGGTGCAGCATACGCGGGCTGCGCGGGGCCTCCTGGTGTCAGCTGAAGTGGTGCGCGTCCTCCTCGGAGGGCTCCAGGTTGTGCTGCTTGTGGATAACTCGCTGCATCGCGGAGGTCACATTGTCCTTCGGCGTGCGCTGTAAGCTCTCGGGCACCTGCGGGCGACGCGCCAGAGCCGTCAGACGCGCCATACAAGCCGCCACACCGCAACTAACTCTGCCGCGATACTGCGAACACGATGCGTTTTCGTGCGCAAGCGGGCATTCCCATGCATTGCCTCATGTTTGAGGAGTTGGTTCACGACTACTCGCAGGATATAGCGTCGCTGCACAGTCGAGCAGTGTACCCAGGATGCCCCACTCCCCCAATCCGGCGCTTAAGTACTCATGCCATACCTCGGCTGCCTGGAAAATTGCGCCCAGCATGTGCAACGCCTCCGTGCGCCGCCGCCGCACCTCGGCGCTGGCATCCTTGTCCTGCGCCGAGGCAGCGCAGGTGTAAGCACAGCGTTCCGGGGGGCAGTGTGGCGCCCCCGGCCCACCCCAGTCGCGCAATCGCCGGACGCCGGCCGGAAGCAAGGCGCGCGGACCTGCAGCACGGCACTGCACACGTTGCGCAGCGTGCTCTGAATGTCCACCGCGTTGGCGGCCCACATGGCATCCAGCATGATGGGCAGCGCGACGTCCTCCATCTTGGCCCTGCCGCCAGCAGGGTCACCGCGGTTTTGGGGTCAGCACAGGTTCCCACTCGGGTGGTCCGGCATGGACGTCCTGCCAGATCATGGCAGGTATGCAGAGTTGGTAGTCGCCTTCACGCGGTGTTCGCCTGGCGCTGCGAGTCCCTAAGGGCATGGCTCTCTCTGCGCAAACCGCTCTCATGTGCAGTGCGCGGCTTCGCTCGTGAAACCTGGCCGCATAAGCTGCACACTCCTGGACCCCGAGGCGGGGATTATTATCATGCCTCCGTGCAGTAGGGATCGGTGCGCACCGCCAGCGAGCGTACATGTTGCCTGCCAGCGGAGATAGCCACTGTCCTACTGCCTGTGCTGACCCGGGGACAAAAGCACTACGGAGGACCCGCCCTGCATGCTTGAGGCCGAATGCAGACAACACCAACGCGGACCTATGGCAAATGGTCCGCTGATTCTTCGCACACCCCCAGGCTTAGATTCCCGGGGTCATACAGGCGCACTGGCGACTCCGGAAAAACTCCATTAAAGCTTTTCCCACCGGTTCCCATGATGCCCGTCCTTGCACCCAAGGGATGGGAGGAGAACGGGAGGAGGGCGGGTGCTGAGGGGAGAAGGGGGAGGGGGGGGGGGGGGGGGGGGGGGGGGGGCAGAGGCACCTCTCAGCCGCAGATTGCTCCCTGTCGCTGCTCGCCGCAGCATCGTCGGCCTCCCCCTCTGCCGGGCGCCGCGCCGCATCGGCTCCCTCCTCCGCCGCAGCCTTGCGCGCCGCTGCCTCCATGTCTTGCTGTGCCTTGAATACCTGGCGGACACGGCGGGGGCGCGCGGCCACTCCGCCGGTGAGAGAACCGCGCCATTAGGGTTTCGGCTGTCAGGGTTTGTCAAACTGGCAGCGTCGCCATCCGCCGGGTCCCAAAGGGCGCACGCGGATGGGGAAATCAGGATTCAGTGACATTAATATCCCTACAGTGAACCTCCCTACCATGAAGCCGCTACTCCCATGGTGAACTAGGGGCGAAGGGAGACATAAGATGCCGCAGTTATGCTTTGTTTCATACCCTTAACAAACCCCTTTGGTTAACCGGGGGGGGCGGGAAGGGGGGGGGGGGGGGGGGGGGGTCCTTGTCATGTCATCTATTGTGGAAATCAAGCTGACCATTCCGGGGAATACAATCGTCGAAAATCACAAGACGGCTCCGGGGAGATATGTGCCCCCCCCCCCCCCCCCCCCCCCCCGAAATATGGCTCCAACTCTGGAAATACGACAGTGTACCGGCATCCGGGAATTGACTTGTGCTTGGCAATGTGGAAAATGAAAGACTTGTGCAGCAGCTGGGGGTTACCCGGAATGCCGCGGTGGCCCCGTTCAGCTGGCTCTTGAGCATGTTGACTTGGTAAGCCACCCGCGACACCGTCGACATGAACACGTTGCCCAGGTAGATCTCCGCCTGGGGTATCGGTCGGCGCGGGCAGTCCAGTCAGTGGCGGGTGGCAAGGGGCTGCCCTCCATCGGGCCGTTGCGCGTGGTGTAAAGGGGGGAGGCAAAGAGGCGGTTATACTGGACGGGGTGGGAGGGTGGGGGGACGGCGGTGCTGAGCATCCCGCCCAAGGTAGCGCTCAAGTGACTGCGGGAGGTTTTCAGCCCCAGGTGAGCCGAGTCCCCGGAATCCCAAAGCAGGAACCCAGGCATCAATAAGTTTACGAGGTTCAGGTGGCAAGCTACGAGTCAGCCGGAAGACAGACCGGTCCAAGGCACCCCGGACATGCAGCATGTGCGTGTACCGTTGGTGAACACCACAGCTTAAGCCCGAGGTCGGTCTGACATCTGCTTGACCATAAAGTCACACCGTTTCCAAGCAGGCTCCAGCCTGAACTAAACTCAGCTTAATTCAAGACTCTATGCTGAAGGGATCTTCCCCGCAGATTGTCCCCCCCCCCCCCCCCCCCTGCCGTATAGCCCCGACCTTGCCGACATGTGATTGGCCAGTGGAGGGGGCGGGCGGGCGGATGGTGATCATTGGGGGAGGGAGCCCCGCCTGCATCCGGAATGCCTCCCCAATGCAAGGCAGCAGCTGCTCGCCGTAGGATTGCGACACGAGGGTGGCAGCCTCCTGCGTCATCGCCACCTGCCGGACGGAGCCAAGGGAGGGCATCACGGGGCTTCAGCACCCACCAGCGGAGGCATGTCGGCATGCAGCGCCCCCGCCGCCATGTCCGCCGCCCCGGGCGGGAGCTCTCACCCGGAACCCCTCGACATCGCCCTCCACGTAGCGGCGCAGCAACGCCCGCAGGTTGACCACCAGGGCCGCCTCGCGCTGCATCTGCTGCCGCGCCATCTGCTTGGCCGACATGCTGCCCCCCAGCCTGCCCCACCCACCGACCAAACAACAGTCAACCAACAGTTCTCAGCGCCACCGGGTCGCCCCAGAGGCTCCAAGGGGCTACCCCAACCCAGTCTGGGCACAGCATACTCTCCAGGACCCAGGCGTGCCGCCATTATTACGGTGTATTTCACTACGTCCACCCCCGGCCCACACGCCTATTTCAGCTCCGACACCACCCTCACTCCGGTCACTGGCATGGCACGGCGGCGCGGTGGCTCCGTGGCATTGCGAGGCATGTCAGATGCCCAGCAGGAGCTGTGCTGTTGCAGCCGGCTCAGACAGCGCACACTCGCGCTTCGTCAGATGCCACCGTGACGGCGTGGTGGATCGCGCCCGGCAAAAGTGGACATGCGTGGATCATGACGAGCTCTCTAATGACAAACTCCCAAACCTGCCGTGCCGCTTGGGCGACATGAAGGCAGACGCAGCGCCCCTGTCCCCCAACCTGGCGGGATGCGGTCCATCCGGGACATGCCCTGCCGTGCCCGGTTGTGCGTGGCCCCAACTGTCGGGGGCGGTTGCATGCGCGCCGGGCCCGCGGAGCCGCACCTGGCGAGGGAGGTGATCATGAGCTCGCCCACCAGAAACTCGAACTTCTCGTTGCCGAACAGCATGCTGAAGAACAGCGAGGGGTCGACAAAGTTGGCGTCCACGTTATCCGTGCCGCCCTGGTCGTACCGCGCCCGCAGCGCAGGGCTGGACAGCACCTGCCCACAAGACACAGGCAGCCATGCCGTTGGCGCCCTCCCCCTTACCCCCCCCCCCCCCTTAGGCCCCCATCCTGCGTTTGCCATGTCCAGTCTCAAGGGGCAGGTCGGGGTGATGGCATGAATACGCCGGGGGGCGCCTGGGGAGGAACCTGGTACGCCTCGCCCAGCTTCTGAAACCGCAGCTTAGCCTCCGGGTCGCCGGGCCGCTTGTCGGGGTGCCACTTGCGCGCCAGGAGGTAGTACTGCTTCCGAATCTCGTCCTCCGTGGCGCCGGGGCTCACGTCCAGCAGCTCGTAGTACTCCCCGCCGCTGCCGCCGCCTGCGGGTCCACATGCGGGCGGTTACGTACGGAGTGCTGGGATGGTATGCGGGGCTGCCACCGCTGCCGGTGGATGCCAGTCCCCACCTTTGGGCGTGCTGGCTCGGCCCGCGCCTAAGTGCTCCACACCCGGGCTGGCATCCGCCTCGTCGCTGTCTGGCAATGCCAGCACATGCCACTCCGTCCACTCACGCACATCCTGGCAGCACCGCAGCAGTTGCATCTTGTTTTACAGGCACGCCGAATCGGAGATCCCGGGAGGTGAAGGAAGGGGGGGGAGGGGGGGGGGGGGGGGGGGGGGGGGGGGGGGTGGATTCCGAGCGATGGGGGTGTTGCTCACGTGGTTCCATATCTTTCCCCTGGATGACTCCATAATGGCCTCCGGGGTGTTAATCAATCCACGCACCATCTGAGTGGTGCCTATGACCACCCCCGTGACTGGCAGCACCACCGCCCCGAGCGCGCCTGCGCGACGAGGACAGCCCCTGTCAGACCCCTCTGCGGCACCGCTCCGTGAAACCCGCAGTGGCCCATCCCCGCGGTATCGCTGCCCGGGTGGGGGAGCGAAGGAGATGGGGCAGAGAGAAAGGGGAGTGCCAAATGTAGCCACCACCTCCCCCCCTTCACCCCCCCCAGGGGGAGGACCCTCACCTGCGCCGAGCCCGCACAGCGCCCCCTTGGCGCCGTCTTTGAAGCCGCCCACTATGGGGGCCACGACGAGGCCCAGCGCCCCCGCGCACACGCCTGTGGCCATAGATTTCAGCCCGCTGGCGAGCCCGGCCTTGACATCCTTTGGCTTTCGCAGCGAGAAGAAGTCGTTCAGCTGCGGGGCGGCCCGAGGAGCGGCAGCTGTGTCAGCCCCCGCAGGCCACCGGGCGGATGAGAATGCCGACGCCTCCGGAGCGTTGCACGGCGGGGAAGTCGGGAAAGAGGGGAGGAGGGGCGGGAGGGTAGACAGCGTGCGTACGTCAATCTTGCCGAGGTCCTCCGGGCCATGCAGCGCAGCAGGCTCCGCCGCTGTCTGTCCCGCCGCCGCCGACGACGACGACGACGACGGCGCGTCGTGCGCGGGCATGGTGCGGTCGCTGCCGGCCGGGAAGATACACCTTCTCGGCAGCACCGTCCGTCCGTCCCGGCTTGTACAGAACGGTCGCGGAATGTGGTGTGGTTAGGTCCGGGTACTAGAACCCGTAGCCCAGCTGGCGGGGTGCTGCGCCCGAGGAGACAGAACGAGTAATAAATAGAGCAGCAGGTAGCAACTTCGTGTTGGTGTTTGGTCTGGCTCTGTCGCCTTTTGGGCTGCGCTGCACGTGATGCACAGATGGTGTCCAGCGTATCCCCCCGAGGGATATGTACAGTCGCTACTACGGGGTTGGCGCGGCACGCGTGAGCGTTCCGACCCTGATCCGCCGCGCTGCGCGCCCTTTATCGACCCTTCATCCGACCGATCGTCTCGGCGCAGGTCGTGTTGTCCCGCGTCGCGCGTCGTCCCGAGCTGGCGACCGGGGCGCGGCTGTCGTCATAATAATATTGTCATCATGACGAGCAGTTGCGCGCTACTTACTACTACTAAGTACCAGTACCGCCCTCTAGTTGATCTTTAGTACTTACATGAGCTAGCAGCAGAAGGCGATATCAGGAGATCACCAAAAGAAATATTTCATTACATCAGGGCTTTCACAGAAGCGCACTACAACAGATCACCAAAAGAAAGGACAATTAGAAAGGTCCTCTACAGCGACTGCGAGGTGGAAGCAGCAACATGAGAAGACGCAGAATGGGCACGAGCCCACGCATCAGACGAGCCCACGCATCAGTTGATCTTTAGTGGTACTGCTTTTAACATTCACATGAGCTAGCTGTAGCCGAACTATCGCACCCACCCACCCACCCACCCACCGCATGGGCGGCCCCAACGACCGTCCTCGGCCCTCGGAATCGCGGGCCCTTCCGCCTCCGCCTCCACCCCCGGCTGAGGATGGGGGCGGGGATCGCGCACGGGTGGCACCTTGGTAGTTTTGGCCCCGCCGCATGTGCTGCCACTGCCGCGGAGGAGCAGTGTGAGCTGAACACCGGCATCTTACATACGTCGTTGCTGGTCCGGTCAACTCCCCGTTCGTTGTTCATTGAGCATCTTCCTCCTTCCTTTCCTGTCCTTCGCCTCTCCCTTCCTCTCCTGTCGGCGCCTCCACATCACATTCGGCCTAGTGCCGCTATTGGAGTGGCCCGGGATGTTGTGCTGGGAAGGGAGTTCTACGTTCGGTGGAAGGGGACGCGACCGAGCCGGCGGCGGATTTAGCGCTAGGCGGAACCACGCGCGCTTGACACCGGCGTCTTACGTCGTTGCTGGCCCGGTCGGCTCTCCATTCCCTGCTCGTTGAGCACTCTCTCAGTTCCTGTCATGTTGGCGCCTCCACATCACATTCGGCTTAGCGCCGCTATTGGAGTGGACTGGGATGTTGTGTTGTGGAAGGCGTTCTACGTTTGGCGGAAGGGGACGCGACCGAGCTGGCGGCGGATTTGGTGCTGGGTGGCCTGCGTCTGTTGCACGCCCGTGGCGCCCCGCTCTGTGTTGGACCCCCCCCCCACCACTTCCGCTCCTTGTTGCGAGACCTCTACTTCGAAGCCCCTTTCCTGTCGGCGCGCCTTCCCATCACATTCGGCCCAGTGCCGCTATTGGAGTGGCCCGGGATTGTGTGTTGGGGAGCGAGAGCGTCCCTGCTGCGTGGAGCGGCGGCTGGCTGGTGGCGATGCCTGGTCGGTGGTTGTCATGGCGGTTCCCGCCTCTTGTGGCCCGTAGCTGATTTCTTCTGGACTTCTGTATGGATTTCTTGCATTTTGCAGCTAGCACATGTAATCACCTGTAAGGATTACATGCTGAGCTAGCTGCAGAAGGCGATATCACGAAATCACAAAAAGGACAATCGGAATTAATGTCCTCTACAGCAACTACTTTTGCAAAGATTACAAGGATATATTGTTGTTTCTTACATATGGGCTTTAATATATATACGCGCACTACAAACAGATTTAACAGCAACTATGAAAAATTGCCAGCAAAAGAGAGACATAAGCCTGAAACCAAGGTCGAACAAGAGGCAAGGGAGCCAAGAACCAAGGAAGAGCCAAGGGAACCACGAAGTCGCCAAGCTGCCGGGAACCAAAGGGTCAAGGGAAGCATTGAAGCCAATATGAATAAGGAACGATCAGAACTACCGAAAGGGGAACATGAAACCAAGGATATATTGGTAGTAATCCTTTAAGCATTAATAATAATCCTTACTTACAGCCGGGTTTTATATTTGTATGTTGTTTACGCCTACCGCCGCCTGTATTCGCCGCGCCTGCGCGTCACCACATATCTCACTCCCCCTGGCGTGTGAGGCCGCCTATGTTGCCGCCCATCAGCAATCGCTTCCTATCGGTGGTACGAGTACTGCCAATACCGTTACTACATGCGCTTATGTAGCTCTCAAGATACCGTCGCCCCGCCCAATTAGTGGCACCCCCTCCGTCAGCGGCAACTCCTTCCCTACTAGATGGAACCGCAGCCAGGCGGTACTACAGCTACTACAGCTCCGCCCTCGGGTACGGGTGCGGGTGCTGCCTCCGATGATCAACCCACGACCATGGTTGTTAAACGCCACCTCAGCCTGCAATTCGCTTAGGTGACATCGTGGCCCTCGCTCTTGGCTTCCAGCGAACGGGTGCCGCGGCCTCGCGACTTGATATACCATGCGCTTACTTGTACATCGCGTGCAAACGGGGCTCCCTATCGCTTTTCCAGTCGGATCACAAGTCAGCCCGCAAGATTTCCCATGTTGCTTATTCGGCCGCCGATGCGCGGGTACTTGGCCTTCGCTCGCGCGGGGGTTTCGCGCTTATTGTCACATGCCCCGGCCCCACATGTGGTATTGACCCCTTATGGCGTCGCTCTACGGATGGCTTGAACCGGGACGCTACGGATTTCGTCATGTATCATCTGCCCATCTGCCCCGTCGCGAACTACAAGCACCGCAAGCATACCGCGGCGATTGAAGCGGGGGCGGTGCTCGACAGGGACCGCTCGGGAGTCGACGACTGGATCCTTGAGACGAGTGGGCTGCGCCCGGCGGACCGCTCGCGGCCGTAAGATTGGACGCTGGCGGGGTGGGGGGGGGATTACATGATCGATTTCGCGTGCGTGTCCTCCACGACCCCCACTTGGGGCATCGACTACCCCCGCGGATGCACCCCACAGGGGATCACGGCGACCGAGGCGGAGCACTACAACAAACCGGCGGCGGACCGGGCGTCTTCCGCCCCGGCGCATGGTGTTCACCGGTACTGGTTGAAGACCGCGGCCGCCTCGGAAAATCCTTTGACAATGGTCTACAACTTCGCGATGTTGCTTATTGTGCGTACCTTCCATGGCATTCCTTCCGCCCCGACCCCATGCTTCCTTCGTGGTCATTCCGTCCATGCTCTTAGGAGCTTTGTCGCCAGCCAACCCGCTGAGTTCCGCCATCACATGTCGCGCACGCGGCGGGGGTTGTTGCAGCGAATCTTTCCTTGCGTGCATGGTACATGGTACCTTGGGCTGCATTCCCTCTGCCGGAGTGCCGACGGCCAAGTCTGATGCACATGCCCGCGCTCATTCCGCACCCTCTTGTGGTGATGCTTCCACCTTGCAATTGTTGTATAGTGGACGTTTCATGTTGCCATTTCGGGTGATTTCCTGATCGCCTTTTGCAGCTAGCTCATGTTAATATGTACGCCTGCCGGGGCAAGAGGTAGGTGTTATTGGCCCCCCACAATACCCTTGAGGGTGATATGGCCACTACTATGGCGGTGCGGCGCCCGTGCTCCGGTCATGGCGGGTTGCGGATCTCTAGAGTACCGTACGAGGTATTGGAAACCAATCCTCATGGCTGACGGTGGCGGTGTCAGCATGTCTATGGCGTCAAGGCAGGGTCGGCCATGCGAGGTGTCCAGATATATAGTGTGATACGAAGAAGTAACGGCTATGCTACGGATATCAATCCAGAACACCGGATAAATTTTCACGATAGACGGGGGTTGGACTCTGTCCAACCCTTTTCTGACGGGGGTTGGATGGGATAACCCGGATTGCGGCAAGCCTGTTTTCAGCAGGCGTTGAATTGGTGATCTCACCTACCGCTGTTCATATGTGTGTCCAGGGGTGAAAATCTTTGTCTATAAGGTCGTCCACTTTTCAGATTGGTAGTCAACGTTTTTGTCCGCGACTTCGGGGGTCGGAGGGGGGGGGGAGGCTTGCGTATTTAAGAGCAAAGCTGACAATCAGATGGCCCGCACATCCCGTCGCGGGGTGACGACGGGCATGGCACATTAGCACCATAATGTGCTAATGTGCCATGGTTTGTAACAAACGTCAAGGCAACAGGTCGGCACCCCAGAAAAGCGCATCACCCATGCATCTCGAGCAGTTGCGCAGCACCCACACAACAGTCTCAGTCTCAGCAGTCGGCACCCACACTGAATTCCCGTCTGCCGTACTAGAGAGTCGCAGTAAGCGAAAAGCCCAACTAGTAGGGGTAGGTACTCCGTACTCGCTTCGCGTACTCGTACGGTACTGGTACCACTAATTATATTTAAAAAGTGTATCCGACTAGTGAGATGCCGCCACCGAGCGAGGTTCATCCCGCTCATCTGCCCAGTGACGGTGTCATGCGCAACCTCCCCGCAACCGACGTGCTGGTCCATGTCGCACGTCCCGACATGAGCCAGGGTTGGGAGGCGGAAGCCCATAGCCGGGAGAGTGCCTGGTTACAAAGAAGTGAGCATGCCCGGAGCGCCGAGCGCCTATATGGCTGGCGCGATGCGGTGCCCGCGGCGCGTGCGTAGCGCGGTGCTCGTTCCACTCAGATATGTGCTAAAGTACTTATACGCATACCCTAGCTACATTGTTTGGTGTACAACAGTGTCAGCAACACTGGGGTCAACATCCCCTCCCAATGTCGCAAGGGGCGGATGCGTCAAACATGGGTTTCGGCTGCTGACGCTAGTCGCTAGCCTAGAGGCAGCCTGCCATGCTATGACCTCGGCGTGGATCGGGGCAGGTTCTCCAGGGAGTCTGACTGCGCCGGCGGTCGAGCGGATACAAGTTGCGGGTGGCCACTTCTCTTTGGCGCTGGTGTGCCGAGCTTCGCATACGATTTCATACTAGTCGACGAGCATTGCCCGAATTTTCCAGTCGGCCGAGCCGAGAAATTCTTCGGGCGGGAACTGCAGTACGCGGCAGTCGTTGGCGTCGTGGTAGCTGGCGAGGGAGCCCGTACATGGCGGTCGCTGGCGTCATACTAGTCGACGAGCGTTGCCCGAATTTTCCGGTCGGCCGAGCCAAGAATCTCTTCGGGCGGGAACTGCAGTGCGCGGCAGTCGTTGGCGTCGTGGTAGCTGGCGAGGGAGCCCGTACATGGCGGTCGATGGCGTCATGGTAGCCTTTAGATGTGTGCGCTTTAGATGTAGGTGCGCAAACAACCTGTCGAGTGTCGAGGCCCCTTCTAGCTGCGGTGGTCTCAGTTTTACGTCTAGGCTTCCCGCCCAGACGGACTTCCTGCGAGGTCTAGCGTCAGACCACTGTCACCATTGTCCGACATAGGCTGTCGTAGAGGGCCCAAAACCTGTCATGCGCAACCTCCCCGCAACCGACGTGTTGGTCCATGTCGCACGTCCCGGCGCATGAGCCGGGGTTGGGAGGCGGAAGCCCATAGCCGGGAGAGTGCATGGTTACAAAGAAGTGAGCATGCCCGGAGCGCCGAACGCCTACATGGCTGGCGCGATGCGGTGCCCGCGGCGCGTGCGTAGCGCGCGCGGTGCTCGTTCCACTCAGATATGTGCTAAAGTACATATACGCATATCCTAGCTACATTGTCTGGTTACAGCAGTGACAGCAACAGTTGTGTCAACAGACGGGCAAGCCGCAATGCTCGTTTGCGAGAAGACATTCTTCCGTAGCGACAAGGTCAGTGAACACCTGAAGCACAAGGCGACAACATAGATAGTTCTGCTGCGGGATTTCCTACATAATATACAACCCGGCTTTACACTATGGTACAGGGTGCGTAGCTGATACTTGCGCCACTTTGCACGACGATGACGATCACCCCTCGAGCATACTTTTTTATTATATGGAAGAGTACCCGTTGAATTTTAGTGATGTCCCGCATGCGTTAACTTTACGTCGGTACTAGGGGCACCTCTCGACCCGTTAATGGCTTCAGCATCCAGCCAACCCTCCACACGGGATGAGGGGGATACCGGCGGGTTCCCTTAGGGAGTGCTGACATTTATGGCTAGGTAGGGCATGCATGGCACGGCGGAGCCCGGAGGCGGAGATTAATTCGGGTGGAACAGTAGTAAATTAACATATTTTGCACCGCGCATTTACTTCATTTTGCATCGTAGGGTTTGGTTATACCCTAGTTCTCGGGGCTACAATCAGTACTTAAGACTCACGGGTGGTGTAGCTTGGATTTATGGAACTAGGGTGTAGGCCGGCATTCATCAGTGTGCACACCAGCCGCGACGCCTATCCGACGCTGGTTTTGGAGCATTCGGTCCAAAATGGGAGAAAGTGGAGGCAGTCGATATGACTTATGATGATGAAATCCATCGCCTCGCCACAACATATTGCAAACAGTTTGAGCATCCCCAAATCAAGCAGCAAGTCCTTCTTTGTGGCAGCGTTAAAATTGACGACGCCGCCGGGTTTGCGTTGCGCTAGGGTTGTTGACAGGACGTGGACGCAATTGTTTTGTGGCTGGCTGATTTGCCACCCAGTTTGCCCGTATATTTCCTCACGACTTGGACGCTTTTACCGTACCACATCATTATGACCATATGGTGTCATCCGCGTTGAACACCTCGCGACTTGGTCGGTCGTGGGTGGCCGTCGCGTACGAGATAAGAGGGACGGTTTCAACAATCTTCCCATAAGGAAGCGCCAGCCACTTCTCCGAGCTTGTGTCAACCGGCATCTTCCCTCCTTTGGTCTGCGCGTACAACCATGAGAGGTTTGCCCTTTGCATCGGCATGGAAGGGCTTGTTTACGGCCACGGTCAACGTCTTTTCGGTAGTCTCGCGCGACTTCACAAGCCCGATGACAAATCTCGACTTCCAATGACCAAGACTTTCAAGACACTTGTCTTCCTCATGCACCTAATGATGGTCAAGACCGCGAGCTATGTCAGTCCCGAGCGAGACGCCACATTCCATTTTGTTCTAGCTTGGACATAACAACAAGCAAGGTTGATGCACCAAATTGTTTCGTCCCGTGAAGGACAAAAATGACAAACAATGGGACTCACATCCGAGACGTCGATGACCACAAGGTTCGTGCCCTTCGCATCGCTGGGCGATGTGTTGTCATGAAGCCTCTCCTTGGCGCCAGCGTGAACTCCTTGGAAGGCGCTGTCATCTTGAAGCACTTGAGCTCGAACCTCGACCTCAACGCAAGCGGCTTTGGCCTTGTTGAGATAGGTGTTGGTAGCCATCGTGTGACGTGCCTCAGCGGGCGCTGTTTGCCCGTGCCAGCGCAATAAGTCGTCAACTTCATTCCTCTTTCTGTTGCGGCCAGAACCCGGAGAAAGCTGCCAAAGGGGCAGTTTGCATCTCATCCAGGTCGTCAAGTAGGTTCGTCTATCTCATCTTTCGCTCGATTGGGGAGAAGTGCCACTGGACCGCCAGGTCCGTGATGTACGACCCGACCTTCTTGAAGTCATCCAAGCACCTCTAGACCTTCAGCGCGTCGGGCTTCTTTTTGTCGCAGAGAGCGTACAAAAGGGGCCGGCCCGCACGAATCTCGGGCGTCCCAATTGGCGCGTTCTTCAAGATCTGCACGGGCTCGGAAAGCGGTGTGTTGGACCACAAGGCGGCGCGCAACGAGCCGCCAGACGCGGCGGCGTCATCACGGGTGAACTCGAATTTGTGCGGCTTACTCATGTCATTAATGTGGTAGTGGAAATGGGCCCTTAACCACTCAGAGAAGTCGAGGGAGAATGAGTGCTCTGCAATCTCCGGAGTAGGCGAGAATGCCTTCGCAACCAAGTCAATAAAGGTCTCGACTGTGTAGGCAGAGCTGCGAGACAGCGCAAGGTCAACCCGTTCATGAGTGTGCGCCCGATAGGCAGAAAGACCAAATGATGAATGACGTCGCAGATGCCGATAGACACAAGCCAATGGCAGAGGGCCACCACGTTCCTGTTCTTGTTCTCCATGACGGTGTTGTCCATCGGGATTTTGATGTACGGAATCGTTTTGCCACGCGGAGTTGAATTTCATGCCTCGCAGATCGAATTTCATCAGTCCACGGTTCCTATATGTAAGTTGGTGACTGTCAAGGATGGACCATAGCGTTCGTAGTTCGGTCATGAGCATAGGCGAGCGCTAGGGTAGGTGAGGTTGGCGAGGATGTCGGCTATCCCCATGTATCCGCCTCGTGGAGCAGCACGTGTCGACCACGCAACTCCGAGAGGAAGGTGAGCACGGCGTACCGGACAGCCTTGCTTAAGCTCGTTTTATGTGATGTGCAGCTCGCGGTCGCCGTGTACGAGAAGCCGCGTTCCTCGGTGGTCTCGTTGAGAACGGCGCCCTATCTGTAGCCGCAGCTGTCGAAATGCATGTAGGCGGTGGTCTCGACGGGCTTGTAGATGGAACGCCCGTTGTTGTGGCCAGGGACCGCAACCCACCACTCTTGGTCGCGTCAGAGTTGGTGCGTCATCTTGACGCGCCCACTACTCCACGAGTCCTTCGTGCGGGGCACGTCGTGCAGCTCGCGAAGGTAGAACCGCGCCGGGCTGATGGCGAAGAATATGAGCTGGGCGCGACCTGCCCGTGGCGCGAGCTCTCGCACATGCAGCCGTCGCTTGTCGCGCTTAGCACGGCGGATGAGGCCGATGGCTGCAGCAACAAGCGACTCGAGTGTTCGATGGGGGGCCCGAATCGTACCGTTATTCTAGGAGTCGAATTCCAGGCCGGGGTGCTCAAGTCGCTGTACCGGCTCCCACGCGAGCCTTTGCCGGGGTGTCGGCTGAGGCCCATGTTCTCTAGCAGGAGCTGAGGCGGTCGCGCACAGCGTAGGCATGCGCTCGACTGGACGCGAAGAACATGGAGTCGTCCATGTAGAGGATCATGCGCGGCAGCCGCGGAAGTATTGGTTGTGTAGCGCCTAGCGTCGTCCCATGATGAGCTTAGACCGGCGCACCCTGTGGGAGGTTATTGTGAAGTCGGGGCGTCGCAGGTGGCGGTTGAACGCGGCCGTGAGGGAACATAAATAGTAGGGGCTTAGGCTCCAGCCCAAGCATGGGAAGTCCCGCCAAACGTAGAGCTTGCCTCGGTATTCGATAGTGTAGTAGTCGCGGTCCTCGGGGCGGGCAATACCGACGGCGTAGAAGCCGTCATGTAGGTCCATGGAGAGCATGTAGACGCCGGGTCTCGAAACTGAGGTCCAACTCCTCACAGTACCGGATGAGTAGGGGTCGTTTGTTGCCATTTGTTGACACCCGGCTTAGGGACGAGGAAGAGCCGATGAGAGACCCATCGCGAATAGTGGCCGTCCTTCTACGCTCCGCTAGCCAGGATGCGAGTTAGCTCGCCGTCCATGCAGCGTAGTCGCTCCGGGGCAACGTCCTCCATCCAGACGCCTTGGTGAATAAGGGGGCGCCGGCGGCTTGTCTTTGAACGGGATGCGCACGCCGCCGTTGCGGATCATGTTGACGACCCTGCGTCCGGCGCCGACGTCTGCCCAGGCTTGCTATAGTTGCGTCGCACCCGGCGGTGACGCATGTAGTCATACTCGTCGGGAGTGCACGGTATCATCCGGTCGGGAACGCCGTGATTGTCGGGTTAGGAAATTGAATCGGCGAGCCAAGCCGAGGCACCGACCAGTCGGCGCCAAGATGGAGCGTGCCATCTAGGCGAGGGCACGCAGATGGGACCACCATAACCACCAACCCGCGCATTAGGCGCGGTCGGAACGGGGGGACTGGAAAGGAGAAGAGGGAGGCGACATGTCTTAGCGCTTGCCTTTCGAAGATGATGCGATTTAAAGTCGGCGGCTTTAAACAAGGCCGGCAAAGGCCGGCTATTCGCACCCAAGACAACGGTACCAGAGATCGGAGGACGGCGGATCTTCGAACGCGGGTCTAGCGTTCGGGAGAGCCAAGCAAAGCGTCTTGCACGGCGGGACGAACTCGCAAGCATCGACGCGGCCCGCCACATAGTAGTCGGGGCGCGTGCGAAGATGGAAGATGGATGGGGATAGGAGAAAGCCCGCTAGTTTCTATAAGAATGGGGTCGACTCACAACGTCGTGCCGGAATCGACCGTGCTCTTTTGTACGGTAGTTTTTTCCATGAGTCAGATTTTGGGTGTTGAAGCACACCCGTGCTACGGCGCTTTTAGTACGATGTGTGGCTGCATGCGCGCGCCACATTTGTGTAGTAGCGTGTGCCGGGCGATAGCGCGCAGCGCGCGCCAGGCGGAAGGAAACCCCAACTTGTAGTCACACAGAGACCTGCAAGGGTTTCACTGTTGCCAGTCCTGTCCGGCTGTTCCGCCCCGGGAGCGGAAAAGTAACTTAGAGCGAGAAATATTTCTCCCGCGGACGGAGAAATCACGACCTAGTACATCGCGCTGTGCTTCCCACGAGCGCGCGGTGCGCATCCCATCGTCAGGCATTATCGTCGCAGATTCGTCGCGCATCCCGTTGTCATGCATCGTCGGCGCGTCGTCGAGGCACGACGCCAGACACGACCCGACGGGACGATGCCAGGCCCACGCCCCCACCCCGGCGCGGTGGAGGTTGCGTAGCCGCCGCAACCCGCAGCCTTTCCCCCCTCCCCCTAGTTGAACGAGCCCGTCGCCTAGCTATACCGTATGGCTAGGCGACGGGTGTTGACTGGAACTTGGCGAGTCGCGGGCGCGGTCCTCGTCGCGACTTCTCTGCCACGACCAGCTCAATTCCAATCCGCGCCACCCCTCTCCGCCCCGACTCAGCCCGCGCAACCCTAGTCCCCCTGTCAGGGGGCCATATGCATAGTCGGAGGTATCTAAACCTGCGTGATGTGGGGCGGGGACCGGCCACAGTTTAGCGGGTTGGGCGGGGCGGGGCGGGTCGATCCCAACCCACTGCCACCCCGCCGATGGTACGACTGTTGGACCCCGGCAGCTCCGTTTCTCCGCCGGGGATCCGGGAGAAATGCGATTTCTAATAATTCAAACATGGTGCTTCTTCTCCGGTGCGAATGCAGTATTTGCACAGTATCTCTCCTTGAGGCAGTACCCGAACATGCAGCAGGAGAATTGGATCTTTCTCTTTCTCCCCGATTATTCCCATGCAACATGGGCTAAACGCAATTTACAGCCGCTTAAAAGCGGCCCGCATCCTGCCTCAGCCCACAACTCGGCTTACGAGGTACGACTGCCCCGCCCCAGCATTGCATTATTTTGCAGCGACTAGAGGTAACGCGTACCTGTAGTCGCCCTACCTGTCTTTCTTGACCGACAGTGGACGTCTGCCGCCGGTCAGATCGCGACTCCCCACCCGCGCCTCTTAGCCACGCGTGTCTCACTGCCCCCTCGTCCCCGGTGAGTCAAACGAGCTACAGGCCGTGCCCTACCACGCTTCTTTGGCGTGAACCATAGAGTGCCTCTGGTGTGTTGTCTGTCGGGATGTTGCTCCTGGCCCACGAAGCAACTACGAGCCACGACCGCACCCGCGGCTCCCGGGCGTACTACAGTATACCCGTACTGCCGCGCGCGTGTTTCTTCTGTGGCAGAGTGAGGCCTCCGCCCGGAGCTCCCTGGACTCGAGAGCCTTGCGCAGCACTGCCACCGTTGCGAGCACCGATTCATCTCGAGTAATTCCACCCGGTTGAACCTGTTTCTGTGGCCTAGCCCGGGGCCGGTGCGGAGAGGGGGAGGGATGGTACCGGGTGTAAGGATCAATCGCGCGCCGGTTGGGACCTTCCGCGCCGCGGCGGCCACCCGCGACGACCGCTCGGGTGAACAGTACTTTACCGACGTGGACCGTTGGGCATATTTAAACAGGGCCAAGCTATATCTGGGAGCAGTCGTTCCCGCCTTGAACCCCCGAGCACCCCCTCGCCAACCACACAACCCCCGCCTCGTGTAGCACAAGGCAGACCCTCTCGCATGACCGTAGCTACACGCTGGTCCGCCACCCTCGGATACGCAACCGTGGCGGCCGCCGTCGCCCTGTATCGGTTGTTGTGGCTGAGCTGACCTGTTTTTGAGCCCCCTTCTTTTGCCCGCCCTCGCGCAGGCAAAAACAAGATGGTCAGCATGGAGGACCTTAAGCAGTGGAAGCACTTCGACAAGCTGCACATGGCGTGGTGTGTCGTTGGAATCGTCGGCTGCCTGCTGATGTACGGAGTGCTGCAGGTGCCCCCCCCTCCCCCCCCAAGCGCCCCTCGGCTGGTCGCGGAAAACTCGGCGCCGGCGGCTCGTGGCAGATCTCAACTGCCCATAGGAGTAGTTTTAGCCCTTGGCTGTCGACGGGCGCTGCGCCGCCCCCGAGGCTGATGCCTGCATCCCATCGCAGGAGCGCATCATGGTGGAGCCTTTCGGCGACGAGGGCGATCGCTTCAAGTACTCGCTGTTCCTGGTGCTGTGCAACCGGCTGACGACTATGTCGGTGGCCATCATCGCCGCACTGATCTACGGCGAGGGCATCAAGCCCATCGCGCCCATCTGGAACTATGCCGCCGTGTCGGTCTCCAACGTGGTGGCCACCTTCTGCCAGTACGAGGCCCTCAAGTACGTGTCCTTCCCGGTGCAGACGCTGGCCAAGTGCGCCAAGATGATCCCCGTGATGATCTGGGGCAGCATCATCATGCGCAAGGTGTACAAGGCCAAGGACTACCTGATCGCGCTGCTTGTTACCATTGGCTGCACCATCTTCATCCTCACCGGCCAGGTCAAGTCCAAGGCCAGCAGCCACATGGACCTGGGCGCCGCCAGCCTGTGGGGCTGCATGCTCATGCTGGGCTACCTTGGCTTTGACGGCTTCACCTCCACCTTCCAGGACCGCATGTTCAAGGGCTTCTCCATGACCATCTACAACCAGATCCTCTACGTCACCATGTGCTCCTCCTTCCTCAGCATGTTTGGCCTAGTCAGCTCCGGCCAGCTCGGCCTCGCGCTCGCCTTTGTCACCAAGCACCCCATCTGCCTGCACTACATCATCGCGCTCTCCGCCGCCGCCACCACCGGCCAGCTCTTCATCTCGTACACCATCCGCTCCTACGGCGCCCTCATCTTCGCCACCGTCATGACCACGCGCCAGTTCCTGTCCATCCTGCTCTCCTCCGTGCTCTTCCTGCACCCCCTGTCCGCCGGCCAGTGGTGCGCCCGCCCCCCCCCCCCCCCCCCCCCCACCAATGTCGCATTCACCTCCACCGTGCCTCGAATCCACCGACGACCTGACACCAGGTCACCCCGGCATTCCAGGGCCGCGGTGTGCATTGTGTTCCTTGCTCTCGCCTCCAAGAGTGTCCCCGCACTGCATGCCTCAGCTGCAAAGGCCAAATGACACACAGCGGCCGCTAGTTGCCTTGATGTGGCTGGTACGGAGGCGGGAATGAGCGGCGCCTGGCACATGGCATGGCGAGCCGTTCCGGTTTCGATAAGACTGTCCACCTTTGCAAGCTCCTGACCGCCCGCCCCCATGTTGCAGGCTGGGCACCTTCACCGTGTTTGGCGCGCTGTACTACAAGGCCGCCACGCACAAGAAGGAGAGCGGCGGCGAGAAGCCGTCGGACAAGATCGCGGACCTCGAGAAGCAGCCCCTCAAGACCGCCAGCCCCGCCAAGGCCGCTGCCAACTAAATAACCGCCGGACATGGCAGACGGCATCGGGCGAGGCGCCGTCGTCTCCGCTCAGTGCCGGGAGCCGTGCAGATCCGCATTGAGGCTGCTGCAGGCGGCGCCTCGACCCTCCCCTTCCCTGGGCGGGAAATAGAAAGGGGGCGCCATAGGGACGACACGTGACCGTGGGCGTGGCGCGGAGTAGCTGCGCTGCCCGCCCATGGCGCGCTCCTGAGGGCCATGCTTGTACAAAGCCATTTGCAAGGCAGCATGGCACTGCCAGGCGCGTGTAACACCCAACATGCAATGGGGTCCGTGCCCCGGGCAACGCCAGCACATCATCTCCACGCCATTTGACAATCCCAATGCAGACAGGGATGCAAGAGATAAGGTTGTGCCAAGCCGGCCATGCATACCTGTCGGGGATTCACACTTGCTGAGGACGCACCCTGTTTGCGAGGGGGTGGTACGGCTCCTGATGCTGTAGGCTGGCTCGCTGTGTTGGCATGCCTTCTTGCCTGCGACCACGTGGTGCGGCATGTCAGCCAACTTAGGTACACATCTTCTTGCGGATGGGCATCCATGCCAGCATGCATGGATATGGAGTATTTTATCTGGGATCTCTGAATTGACTGACCCTGGACGCCGTGATCAAAAACCAAGAATGACCTCTAAACGATTCATGGCCGAGCTGGGATCTTGGTACAAGCGCGGAATCCAAGGCTTCGTGGGGCGAATTGGCCCGCTTGAGCGATTGATGGCAGTATCGTATGTGAGTCGGTTTGTGACACCGCCTATTGCGCTGAATATGGTGGCTGACGAGATGTGCATTATGCTGCCTCTGACGCAGCATGGCAAGATACACGGCGCCTCAATGGACCTCTTTGTTGATGCTGAAGCCGCAAATCGTGTGCGCCGTAAATCAAGCAGGATGAATGAGACGACTGAGCTCGCGTTGCTGCTGGCCTGGGGTGCACGTTGTGGGATTACATACAGAATGCACTGTGTCGCATCTCGCTGCTGCCTGTGTCAGGCAGTGGCGCTGGGCGGATGGTTTGGAAGCCGTCCGCACCAACTAGGGGCATCAGAAAACTGGGCAATAACGACAGCGGCCGCCACTGCGGCGGTGCGGAATTACCGTGCCAACTACGGAAACACAGAATACTCTCTAAACGCGCCGGGCGTTCACACCCTGTGGGGCACAGTGCCCCAGGTGGTCGCCAGCTTCCATCCGTCATCCTCTCTCCGCAAAACCCTCAAAACTCCGAGATCCTCGCGAGGGTGATGGCCGTTAGCGCCTGGCGTTGAAGCCCTCCCCCAGCAGCAGCAGCTTCATGGCCTCGTAGGTGCAGTACGTGATGGCCACGCCGGGCGCGACCTTGATGTACTCCGGCACGATGCCCGAGTAGAAGCCGCGCAGCCCCTCGTGCCGCATCAGAGTCGCCATGGCGCTCAACATGCCGGCGTGCCGCAACCGCGACCCGGTGGTGCCCTGCATCTGCATGCGGCGCCTGCGATCCGCCAGCGGGAGCGGGGGCACATGGGCTTAGGGTTTGCGGTGCGTGATGACATACCCTAGCTAGCCTGGTCGGACCAAATGAGACAATTAGGTCTGGCAAAGGGGGGGGAGGAGGGGGGGGGGGGGGGGGGGGGGGGGGGGGGCACTGGTATACCGGATGACGTCCAGAGGGAAGGTGAGGGTGGACGAAAACATGCCGGCCAGGCTCCCGCACGCCAGCGACACGTGCACCTGCGGGTGCCAACCTCCGGGCTCAGTTTCGGCGACCGGCAATGCAGTCCGGGGAGGGGGGGCAATGACATCAGTGGTGGCACAGAGTACCGGCTAGCAGGTTGCTGCATGTGCTGCGGCACTGTGTCAACACGGAATTGAAGGTAGCCTTCGAGGTCTCCTGTTAAACAAGTGGTAGAGAGCCGGTGGTATACTCGGAATGTGCGTGCCCTTGGGAGGGGAAACGAGCGCGGCACAGCTGTCGACAGTTCTCGTACGGTCAGTAGAGGGAAACACCACACTACGACTGCTCGATGCCTTGCCCTACGTACCCCCGTAGTTGTAGCAGCACATGGAGGCATCAGGCGCTCACGAACACAGCTCGGAATGGAGATACCGGTGACACCACCCCTAGTATGAACATCCCCCCTCCCCGATTTTCTAAAGGGGTGGGTTTAACCCCCCATAATTCATTGTAGGGGGGTTGGCCATGGAGGTCATGTCTCTTGCAGCGACAGGCTGATACAGGAGCCGGGTGCAGTGGTGTGAGAGGGGGTCCAACCGGCGGGGTGGTCATGGCGGGGTGCTCCGCCATCCAGCGCGACCGCAGGCCCTCGTACGCGCAGTAGTTGAGCGCGAGGTTGGGGCCCGCCTGCAGGAGCGTGGGCCGCAGGCCGCAGTAGAGCCCCGCCAGCCCCTCGTGCGCCACGATGCTGCGGAAGGCGTGCTGGATGCCGTGGTGGTGGCCGGCGCCCATCTGGGCTGCCAGGCGGGTGCGCACCAGGTCCAGCGGGTACGCCTGCCACGGTGTTGGGGGGGGGGGGGGGGGGGGGGGCTCAGAGGCGGTCTCGCCCTTCCACGATGGCGTCACATGCTGCGCTTGGTGGATTTTGCGTAAAGAGATGCATGTCAGTTGGAAGCCAACATGACGGTAATGGAGAGGATGAAACATGACGATAATTGGGAAAACAAGAGACTACAGTTAACGTAAGAAACATGGAGAGAAGAGTGGAGCGAGTAAGTGTATATTGTGTGGGAGACTAAACTGGACTCAATGAATAACAAGTAAAAGAATTGTTCCAGAGTAAGACCACTTGAGCAATCGTATAAACTGTAAACGGGTGCCGGCGCGACTGTAAGAACCCTGATAATTGCTCCCGAAAAGGGGGTGCCGGCGAATTGTCCTTATAAGTGTGACATTCGCAGAGGCCACGAGGGGGGGGGGGTTATGACTCATCACCAACCGTTATATCACAGTACCGTTCTCCCGGTAAAAAGTGCCGGGCGCGCAGTTGAAGGAATGAGTGTGACTCAGCAGCAGCAGCAGGCTATGGTACAGTTCAACACTGAGACATAGTCGCTAATACCAGCTCGCAGCGCCCATCCCTTGTCCGCTCGGTTGGGCGGTCGTCTCGTACGCGAGAGGTCCCGGGTTCGATTCCTGGTCGATGCAATTTTCGGCAATATCGTCCGGGCGTGTCCCGGGTGTACCTGGTTGACGCATTAGCCCTTCGGGTTCGAATGAGGCAGTGGTCTACAGGCTATGCCAGACCTACGACTGCAGGTGCCTATGACTGGGGCGGCTTCGGCCGACGTCCCGGGGCGAACTTTACTTTTACTGTTAACAGCACGCGTAAGCTGCGCCGTACGTTAGTGCGAGGACGGCAGTCGCTACTGTGCGGCTGCCGCCTGATATGTCGTACGCCCTCTATGCGGCACGCCGGCAGGGCCGGATACGCCTACAGTAGGGCAGGGCGGGTTCGTTAAGTTGTTCTTGTAGGCGGGCGCCCCTAGTGAAAGCCAGAAAGGCAGGGCCGGTTCTTATTTGGATCGTTCTTACAGTCGCTTCGGCACCCGTACGTGGTTCACCACATATTGACGAAGGTATAGGGTGGAATACATAGACAGAAATCGAGACTACATGGTAAGAACAAAACTGGGAACAGAGTATAGATGGTTAACCCTTCTCCTGAGTGCAGTGTACATTGCTGATGCGCCGTAGCGCTCTCAGTGAAAGCCAGTCGTTCGTTCAGCATCCCCCTCCGGCTCGGTATTGCACCCAGTTGATAGGCCGTGCGGCGCTTGTGCCCGGTTTCCTGTCACGGTTAGCATCCCGATGGATGGGCTGTGATGCGGTGTGTACCCCCAGGAGGAGGAGAATAATTGGGGGGGGTGGAGGCGCTCACCACGGTGCACGCCACCGAGCCCGCAAAGCCGCCGGCCAGCAGGCGGCGCAGCGAGTCGGTGCCCGCAGTGCCACTGTGCGTGACGGGCAGCAGCGCCATGAGCGCCTGGTTGGCCTGCTCGTACAGGAAGAAGTTGGCGGCGGTGTAGGGCAGCCGGTGCAGCATCGTCACGCCGTTGCCCTTCCACAGCGCCGCCACGCCCTCCGTGCGTGCCACCTGCCGCAGCGCCGACGACAGCCCCACCACCGAGTGCGACGTCTGCAGCGCGCCCACCTGGACGGACCACACCGCCGCCCGGCCGGTGGCGGTCAGCGCGGCAGGGGACTGGACTGGACTGGACTGGACTGGACTGAATTCTGGTGAATGTTGCTGAATTCAGATGAATTAAGGTTAAGTCAGCACAACGGAGTTCAGTTTTACTTTAAGGTATGAATACAGGAAGTGGAGCCTGATGTAAACTGCGGGCATCCGGCTGGACTGCAGCTAGAGTGCAGTCTGGAATAGCTCCAGGACAAGTGCGACGTGCAAAATGTGCACTGTGAATTTTGGGAGGCGAGTGTGCGAAGGTGAATGTGCGACTCAGCAGTAAGGATCGCAACAGTGATGCTTGATAGGACGAACACAGTAGCCCGAGTTTGACCTGGCTGCAGCTCAGGCTATTTCCGAGAAGTGTTTCGCCGGTATTGAATTCAGCTGAAATCGGGACTTCGGAATGAAGCGGCTTGAAAGCCGAATGCCGTTCAGCGCGACAACGGATAGAACCCCCCCTCCGTTCCGCATCAGCCCCACCACGTCGGCGCTTCTTTGCTGATGGCCGCCGAAGATTTCGCCGATGAGCGCCCCCTTAAAGATAAGCTCCCGTGCAGCAAGCGGGGGGGGGGGGGCGACGGCAGGTCGTCGAGGGCCTGCAGGGGCCCCTCACGGTTGGTCGCTACCTGGTACAGGATGGTCATCCTCGCCAGCGGGGCGGTGGCCGTCTTGGACACCGCGCCCGACACGCCGCCTGCCAGGAGCAGCTTCCAGGTCTGCCAATCGCCCACCGCCACGCGGCCGCTGGGGCTGGCCTCCTGTTGCTCGGGCTGGCTCGCGTCGCTGGACGGGCACACCGCGTCGCTCAGCCGGGCAGACGCCAGCGGGAGGCCCGCCGCCAGGGGCTGGTGCCCCATCGCCCTCGAGTGCTCGACCACCACGGAACGACGCCACGCACAGCCAGCCACAACCCGCACTGCTTGGGAGCTGTCGGAAATCGGCCGGGCTCGGGCGAGCAAGTTGAAATACGAACGTATGAACCGCTCCTGCTGTCGGGCGTCGAGGGTGTGCGGCGAAACCCGCCCAGCCGGCGGCCATTTCGTTAGCGCAGCACCGTTCGACGCGGCTGACCGAGCTTCGCACGCTGGCACGGCCGCCAGCGCGCGCCGCTCCATCAGGTGTCAGACTGTGTCAGCAGCGGACCATTTACGGATGTCGGGAATAATGAGGTCTTGGCGGGCAGAGATTGTCACGATTCTCAAGCCCTTCTAAGCGTGCGCGCTGTGCGCCCTGGGTGTACCACGGTACACCTGCTTCACGCAGGGGACAAACCCAGTAGGGCATGCCAGGTCTTGCGCCCGCTAACGATCCCGGGTAACCCGGACCAATGGCCTGCCTGGGTGCTGCCGGCCCGGGCCGGGCCTAAGCTTTCAAATTCGAAGTGCCACCCGCCCTCCAGCACTGACTTTATCCTAGCAGCCACAGTGCCTGCCGCTGCTAGCCCACCGACACCGCCAAGTTGTCATCGGTCAGTTGAGCGGTACTGCGGTGGTCACTCACTCACTCCCTAGTGGTGGACTCGCTGCCACGTCCTTAGTGCTGCCATGTCCTGCCTGCCGGCAGCGGGGCAAGCACAGGCACCGGCGCCCCCCGCACCGGCACCCCGGGCACCGACGGCGGATCCTCTCGTAGCGAGGCATCCCGCAGTACGCGCCCGCCCCCCCCCCCCCCCCCCCCCCCCCCCCCTGTGCCCCCCGCACTCCACCTCTCTGCCCGAGCATGAAGAACTGTGACTGTTGTAGCGCGCCTTAAGGCGATGCGATA
>VCJN01003106.1:0-23235 GCA_006384855.1 Tetraselmis striata
GAAAGAGAGTGGCGATCTGCTTTCCCTTTGCTTCCCTTCCCTTCCGTTAACATCTCTCTCTCTCTCTCTCTCTCTCTCTCTCTCTATGTACATAGATACATATATATATGTCTACACACACACACACACACACACACACACACACACACACACACGCATACACGGTTGATGCCCTTCAGCTGCCGCCAGGCCTCTGGGCTGGGCGCGTCTAAACAACCACACCACACAGCTGAGTTCATCCATACAGATGCTTCCGAGAAATATCTATGACAAAGATAATATTTACATATCCAGTAGGTGTGCGTCATCACCATCTTACCAGGCGTGTCCTATGCAAGAGAGGGTGGCAGGCGGTGTGGGTGGGAAGGGAGGAGGAGAGAGGGGGGGGGGAGGCTCTCACCAGTCAAAGATCTCGTGCAGCTGGGTGACCGCCCCGCCGCCCAGGGGCGCCACGTCGCCGCCGGAGAGGATGGCGTAGTGGAGGCCCGAGGTTCGTGCGAGGCGCTTGGCGGCGAGCGACTTGCCGGTGCCGGGGGGGCCGTAGAAGAGCATGTGGCGGAAGGGGGCGCCGTGCGTCTTGGTGTTGGTGGTGCTGGCGGCCAAGTGAGCGATGTGGTCCTGCAGCTTGGTAGGCAGCACCACGTCGGCAAAGCCCCGCGCGGCGTCCACCCCCTTGGGCGGCCCGCGCAGCAGCGCCCACGGCTTGGGGCGCGACGTCTCCCGGATCAGCTTGGGCGTGCCGAGGTAGGCCGAGGCGGCCTTGCCGGCGACGACGGTGCCTTCGCGCGCCGCAAAGTAGCCCAGCGCCAGCGCGGAGCCGCCCAAAACTAGCATCGCCATCTTGTCGCGGTCCGTCAGCAGATCGGTGGCCGCATCCCCTGCCAGCGAGCAAACACCACGGAGCAGAGTGGGGGCACAGTCAGCAAGGCCATCCCGCGTACAGCATGAGACTCATCTTTTTTCTTGCGTGCCACCAAATAAAGCCAACCACTCATGTAGACATGGTGCGGCCGTGGCCTGTTGATCCCCCAGTGCTGCTCATCATCTACTACCTGTGAAACCATCAGCGCAGCCGCCCTCTCAGGGCGGCCACTCTGGCTTGCCAGTGGCAGGGTTATAATCAGTGCAGCGGATGGGGCAAGCGGGTGGCGGGGCGTGAGGGCGCCCAGCCCCCGCTGCAGCTGGCTCAGCGACTTGGGTATATGGTTTGTCCATCAGGCCATCGCAGAGATGGTCCTCGGGTAGTATCGCTTCGAGTGTTCGATCATTGCCAGCCCCGCTGAAAGAGAGAAAGGACGGGAGAAGCGAAGGCCCGCGGACGGGCGTGGCCTCTGGGCAGCAGAGGGGCTCCGGGGCTTCACCTAGGTGAGTGAAAGTAGCGTTGATGAGCTCCATCGCCTTCTTGCGCTCCTCCTCCAGCTTCAGCAGCAGCTCGCGCCGGTTGATGTCTTCGTTGCTGCGCCGCTCCTTGGCCTTCCCTGTGCGTGCCAAAACCAGCCGTCAGCAAGGGGGTTGGAGCAGGGAGCGAGTCGATGCAGTGGTCTTCCTCCTCTGTCTGTGGAAGAGCGGTTGCGAAGGAAGGGGGGGGGGGGGGGGGGGGGGTTCACCCTCGGCCTCCGCCAGCGCCTTCTCCCGCTCGATGTCCTTCTGCAAATCCGCCTTGAATTTCTCGGTGGCTCGTCGCTCGGCCTGGAAGCGACATCAAGGTATACGCGTCAGGAAGGCAGGGTTTGGAAGGGCATGGCCTGAGAACAAGTGGAGAAGAGGGGAGGGGGGAGGGGGGCAGGCTGGGCCCACCTGTATCTGCTCCTCGATGACCCGCCGCTGCTCCTCCTTGGCCCGAGAGCTCTGCTCCTGCATCTGCACCAGCTCCGCATTGCGCTGCCGGTTGAGCTCGTGCTCCGACTCCTGCCGCTTGCGCGCCAGCTCATCCTCGTACTGCGCCAGCTGCGCCTTGTAGCGCGCATTCTGCTCCGCCGTCTTGCGCTGCTCCTCGCCCGCCACCTTCTCGCGCTCCTGCGGAGGGGAGGGGGGGGGGGCATACGCCAAGGCGCGCAGCAGGGCGGCCCAGAAGGTGGCGTTAGCACCACTCCAGGGAGGCAGGCGGGGAGGGTTTGGGAGGCCCTATTGACGTATATGTACGGCGCATAAAAATTGCGGTGGCAGCGCGAGGTGGCTACAGGCCCCCGCCAGTACGGCGACCGCGATGCGAGTGTGGCAACATTTTGCTTCCGTTAGGCTCAGCGAGCGCCGAGAGGCGTCGCCCACGGCGGACTTGCTGCGTTGGCCCGCTGGGCTCTCATGTGGCGGGGACTGTACGAGCACGCACCCGCCTCGTATCCCGCCTCGTGCGGGATGCAGGCCGCCTTGGAGCGGCGCAGTGTTGATCTTATAGCACTGCTTTTAGAGGTGATATGACACTAGCCCTTTGTAATTCGCACGAGTACGCACGCGGCGGGCGACACAAGGCGGCGACGGACACACAGGGGTGGGGCGCAGATCGCTTGGAATCGGATGTCGCGGGGTGTGAGATCCGCAGGCCTCAGGTTTGTCGAGCGGTTTGTTACTCACGGGGGCGGGAGCCCCTTGTGACAATGTAGATAAGGAAGTTGCGTCAACTCATCATCGGCCTCTCGACATCACTGCTCTTCGCGCGTTTCCGAGACGTTCGCTCGCGCGGGACGCGACGTAACACTGAGCTACAAACTGGAATGGCAGGGAGGGCCGCGTACCGAAGCAAACTGCGCGGCCAGAGCCGCGTTTTTCTGCTCATCCCGCTTGGCCTCGGCCGCTTTGGTGATCTCCTGTTGCTTGCTGAGCTCGATCACCTGCTTGGCGTGGCTCGACGCGTTGATCTCACGCAGCGCCTTGGCGCCGCGCTCAAGCGCCTCCGGATCGAACACCGGCCCGCGCGTTTCGCTCTTGTCGGCCGCGCAATGCGAGGCGCTGGCGCCGACGGCGAAAAGGCTGGCGCCGGCGCCAGCCAGCGCGCGCGCGGTGATGCCCTGCATGGTGGGCAGCTAACCGCCAGCGGCGGCGCGACGCGATCGGCTTGTCGGGGAAAGGAGGCGGGCGCGCGCGCGCGGCGCCCGCGACCTACGCGGTTCGGCGATCCGCTACCGACACGCCACGGAAAACGGATAGTATGGATAGCAGGTCTGGTGCCAGAGGGTTCGCCAGGCACTACTTGCGCCGGGTTGCCCAGGTATGGGGTGTAGCAAGCACGGATGACGAGAAGTGGCTTTCAGCAGCACCATCGTCATCAGGACGGAGTGGCCGCACATGACACACCAGCGTGGCGCGCTGGACGCCGCCGGCGGCGGCGCCGCCGCACCACAGCCACGAGCATTACTTGTATCTATTCACTTCAGCAGCAGGTAATCCTTAAGGATGAGTGCTACAGGTACAGGTAATAAACAGGCGCTCTCCCTGTGATAACCAAAAAATAAATGAATAAACGGGCCCGCGAGCGCGGAAACGCCCTGCCATCTCGCACCGACACCGAGCCGAGGGGAGCGAAAAAAAAGCCCAATCAGAACAATGTTGCTGGCGATGACTAAATTCTTATTTTATATAGCGACGAACAATATTGATTGATAGCGACGGCGTGATCTCGTGTAAGGATTAATTTATGAATTAATCCTCAGGTTAGAACGCATGATGATCATAATCTACTCGACGTACCAGTAGTATTTACTGGCATGCCGGCAATCCATGGCGGCAGCATGGTCGACGACGGCGGAGCATGTATGTACAGCAGTACCCGTATCGGGACGATAGTTGTCGTCAGATCATAAGATACCGTACAGGTACTCGTACCAGGTCCCAGTACCTACGGCAGCCCTGCAAGCCGGTGATATAGGTTCATTTTCATTTGGCCCATTAATCAAATAATAATGGGCCAGCCAATAATGAAATAATGGGCCAATCACGGCCGTAAGCAGTCCCGGCGTCACGGAGTAAGCCGGCCCGCCAGCAGTGGGCGACAATACCCGTACTCGTACATGAGACTTGCTATGTGCAGCGCAGCAGATGCATCATGAGTCATGACAGCCATGCATGACAGTCCTGACAGTGCTGATGAGAGCAGCAGGGGATTGCGGTAGCAGCATGGTACGGGTACTCCGGCGGGGCGAAAACTAAGAAGAGGGACTTTTCATCGTGCAGTAGCAGGCCCCTCTTCCTGCCATACACATACACTTACCGGTGCCTGCGACCCTTCACTTACATATGAAGGGCATATATCCATGACGAGATAGTTGTTAGTTATGTTTGTAGTGCGCTTTTGTGAAAGCCCTTATGTAATAAATATTATCCATGACGAGAAGGAATATCATGAGAGAGAGAGAGAGAGAGGTGGGACCCGCCCGGATGCATATACACAGTGAAGTACCTGTAGCGACGAATAAGAGGCATATCATACGGACATCGCGTCATCAGATAATCCTTGTCATCATCTACCGTTCGCGCACCGCGGGCTGCCACGTCGACAACGCTAACGCATGACAAGAGATGTGATTCATACGGACAAATATCAAGATGCGTTGGTCTGTCATCAGATATCGCAAGAAATCGACCGGCGCTTCTAGTTCCGCCGCCGCCATCGGGCCCGCAAACACCATCTTTTCCCTCGTGTCTCTCGCCCCGTCCCTCCCGCCCATCCACACTGGACAGTCATGGAGCGTCCCAGCTTTGCCGTAGACGAAGTTGGAGGGCTTGCACTTACCTACGGCAACGCGCAGTCGGAGGGCATCGCGTACCCTCGGATGCTGGCCATTGCCGGGGCCGCACTGGACATAGACATGGACACACCGCATACAGACGAAGCGTACACCGATGAGGACGACAACGGGGCCACGCCCCATGGCCACGCGAGCGCACGCCATCCTAACCGTGCAGGCAACGAGAAGCGAGACAGGGATCAGGCACTGCGCCGGCTGTCGAGGGATGACCACGCGCGGGCGGGCGAGACGGGCACAGCGCGGTGGCGGCGGGCGAGGCGCCAGAGCTGCGGCCGCTGCGCCCCGCCAGTGCACGGGCCTTCGCGCGTAGCTCCCGCGGCGAAACCCAGGGGAAACATGACCCCCCATAGTGCGGGGAGGGCGGGTCTCCCATGTGGGTTCGCCCCGCCTGGGTGTCCGTTGCGGAGATTGCTCGGTGGAGCCTGCCATGGCGTCGGCGGGTGCCGGGCAGGTAGGTAGACTGGGCGAAAATGTTTTGAAAATGGGCTGGCCGAGGCCGCTATCTGATGACGCGTGTGCACTGTACACGGGGGCATTTCCATTTGGAAATGCCCCCGTGTACAGTATACACGCGGGTCTGTCATCAGATAGCGGCGCGGGGCATGTCATCAGTTACGACGTGGCCCGCTCCGGTGCGAGTATTTATCCGATGACAGGATTATCTGATGACGCGATGTCCGTATGAAATGCCTCTAAATGGATGTCTGATAATCATACAAAAAAAAAGAGCGTACGCGCGGGTGAGTCATTACACTATAATCCTTATTTTACTTGCATCATCAGAGCATGATGGCGTCAATGACAGATTGACGCAATGGATCGCATGCGGCTACCTGCCGGCACACGGAGCCAGGCACACATTATGGACGCGCATCTGCCGCGCCTTCGCAGCCCGTTTCGTCACTACTCTGCCCGGACTTCGAGACGCACTGCCGCTCAAGGGGTCGAAGTCCCGCCCCGAAACCTGGCTGATGCTGCTCGGCTCGTCAAACGCCTCATCAAAGTCGGAGGATAAGAAATACGACACGAATTCCGCCCTGCTCACATCTATGCACGCGGCGTTCTCGGCGACGCCCCTTCAGCGTGTCCAACGCGGTGCCCGTGTTTTCACCTGCCGGGATCCACGGCGGATCGAGCAAGCAATCATGGTAAGCGCGTCTCCTCCTCGCGCACGCGGCGCGAGACACCAGGCTCGCCAGCAGTCATTCACACGGGTCGGCAGACGGTGCAGCCAGGCGCTCACCTAGCAGGCTGAAGCGCTCCAGCAGCGGGGGGAACCAGGCGGACGCGAGGATAGAGCTGACGGCCTCCGTGGAGAGGCGGTTCTCCCGCGCGTAGTCCGGCTGCAGAGCCAGGCGCATCAGCGCCGTCATGTGGCAAAATGTGGCGTACTCCACATCCCCGAGGGAGCTCTTCACCACCTGCGCCGTGTTGGACGCCTGACAGGGACACAAACCGCACGTCAGTCACCGCCACTGGCCATGTCGGGAGGGCAACACGGATGCGGGACAGATCGGGGATGGAAGCGGGGGGGGGGGGGGGGGGGGAGATCCGTACCGACGGGAGGCACAGCTCGCACACCTTCACCACCGTCTCCGGCATGAACGACTCCGGAAGGGCCATGAACAAGCTTAGGAGGCACGCGGCCACGGCATGCGGGTCCGCTTCCGCCGGCACAGCCTCCCCCCGCTCCAGGGCTTGCCGCACGGCGAGCACACTGGCCTCGAAGTCCGCGTCGGGCGTGTACTCGGACGAGCTGTACTCCAGGAAGAGGAACGGCGTCGCCAGCCGGCGGTCCTGAACCAGAAAGTCCGACAGCTGCAGCACCACGGCCGGCACTCGCTGCTCCAGGTGGGGCGTGGTGAGCACTCTCCGGGAAGACTCCACCGTGGAGAAATCTAACGGGGCACATCAGGCAGCAAGGAGAGGAAGGGGGGGGGGGGGGGGGGGGGGGGTCAGAATGTAATCCCACCTCACGCCACGTGTCCCCTCCACCCCCAATCGCCCTCCTGGTGTTTCATGCTACATAGAACTGCGGAGGGCCGGAGGCTGCATCATACCTACATCGCGGCCCATGCAATGTAATTATCACACACACACACACCCACACACACACACACACGCACGCACGAATTAACATAATTGAATTAGGTTCGCGGGTCATAATTACAATGAATTGCTTGGCATCATTGGGTAGGTATCTCCGTAATATATTCGTAGTTTATTCGAATGAATTTCCACATAAGTATTAGTTATTTCTATCTCCACAGAGCGAGGGGGTCTTAACGCAGTGATGCATAATATATACAGCGACCGCAAAGCGTGGCAACAGTACACATGCTCATATTCGTCAGGGTCAGTACACCGAGTAGCGGGATAAGCGAATCCTGGCATGCTCGCGCGCCAGGCGTGGGGCTTACCCTCAGACGCGGAGTCGGGCGAGTGGTACTCAGGGGGGCGCAGGGACGCCAGCGGGACGCCAAAGCAGGAGCCGCTATACCGGCCGCTCAAGCTGATGAAGAAGTCCGCGCCCCCCGCTATGTGCAGCACGAGGATGACGTCGAGCAGGCCGCGCAGCTCCTCCTGGATGTGATGCGCACAGCCGTCCGGCCCGCCCACAACAACCACTGCACACCACCAGGCCATCAGGCCTGGCTCAGTCTTGCCTGCTGCAATGACCTGCGGCGGCATGAAGGCAAGGCGGCGCAGCACGCTCGGCGCAGAGGGCTGCGACTCACCGGTGAAACTGAGCTCCGCTGTGGCGCCTGCCTCGACGAAGCCCTCCAGCGGGTCAATCTGCAGAGGCAGGGGTGCGTGTCAGCGAGGCCACCGGGCGGCGCTAGCGGTCGCCGCTGCGCACGGCGCCAGACGGCCTGCTTACCTCCAGCCATCTCGGCGTAACGCTCGAGGCGGATGACGCGACGTTGTCCACCATCAGCCCGGGGTTCTCCACGAACCTGAAGTGCGCCGCGATGCTGCCGGTGTTCTGCAGCGCCAGCACAAACTTCTTGTGGCATCCGTAGTCCAGCTCGCCCAGATCGATCGACCTCGCAGACAGGTCGCACCTGCGCATGTCGACAGGCAGTGCCGTCAGGGCTTTCCCCGCGTACGTGCGCCGTGCACTGCTCAAATGGCAGGGGGTTGGCGGGCACGGCGGGGCATACTTGGGCATCGAGGACATCTCCAGCAAGTCGAGCTCTCGCCAGCCCTCCTCCAGCAGAGCCTCCACCGCCTCGTCCTGGTACTCATCTGCGCGCAGGAGGAACGCAGCCGCCACCGGCTTGTGATCGCTCAAGACTTGGCTCCCGCTCGTGTACGCAAGCTGATGCAGCCCGCCCTCCGGCCGGGAGGAATGCCACAGGACTCTGATCCGTCCACGACGGAGTGCGCACTTTCTCCTGCGCAACAGTTGGCCGCCAAGTCAAGCACTCAAGGGGGAACATCTCCGCTGTTCACGCCGTCATGCCAGCAGCAGCGCATACCTCCTTTGAGACGTCTTCATCCTGCCCGTCATGCACCGACCTGTCGGACTCGCCTGTGGCACGCACATACGGCGGTCAGTCCCCTTGCTCCTTTGTCAGCTGGGCAGCCGCCGTTGCAATGTGTGGCACGGCGATCGGGCGGCAAGACGCGGCGGGGGATGGCCCGGGCACCCATGTACTCGTCGCTGCCGACGCGATACTTAAACGTGGGGTTGAAGTCGAAGGCGCCCTCCTGCCACTTGCCCAATTCCGGGTTGCTTGCGCGGGCGACGCTCAGCTCATCGTGGGCCAGCAACTCGGGCAGCCGGCCGGCACGGATGAGCGCGATCGCGTCTTGCTGGGGGAGCGTCACCCTGCCGGCAACGCAGCCAGTGCACTCGCGGGCGTCAGTCAGCTCCGCGCATGGTGCTGGGCCAGCCCACGCGCAACAAGGCGTGCTGTGGGTACAGCGGATGAGAGAGCGATGCGGAGCACGGGCATGCCATGGGCTTCCCGGCCGGACGAGAGGTCGACGGGGGTGCGGCGAGGGGACGAAGGGATCGACGCACCGAAAGTTCAGGTCGCCCATGAAGATGACGTGGTGGTGGCCCGGGCCGAAGCACGTGGCACCTCCCCAGTTGCCATCCCGCCCATGCCCAGCGATGAGATGCCCCCCTCCCTGCGCGAGCCCGGGGCACAGCCAGTGAGCTGTCATCCAGGCATTTAGGCAGCGAAATGTCCTGCTCCTGAACGTACATATCATATACCTTTAGTGCTTACATGGGGCATTGACAACACACCGAAACAAGGCGCGGTGGCGCTCCTTAGCCACCCGGCGCTCCTGAGGCGACTCCCCCCCCTGGTGGCGCTTAGAGTCAAGCTCTTTCCTGTATTTATCTGTGGTTTGACTACGCATGCAACCACGGTTATTACGAGAATACCGTGATTAATTAGGATCCGCCATGCCTCCCGGAGGCCAAATGCAGACACTGCAACAGCGAATCAACACAGCGAATGCTCCTGTAGGTTGCACGCGGCCCCGATTTGGCGCTTGCGCTCGGGGTCCGTAGCGGTGCGACGCCGCCCGTACATCCTAGTTCACAGTTCACCGTGCTTCGCCAGTCATCCCTCCGGCAGACTCGGCACGTGCGTGCGCGTGTGCGGGTCGGCCGCTTCCCGACATGTGTTAACACAGCAATGGGCCCGTTGTACCCTGTTCGGCTGTACCCCATGATAGCACGACAGTCGCTAGGTGGTCCAGGAAACGCATGGGATTCCCGCACTAGGACAACCTGCATGCACCGGCCTCCCCGCGGACCACCCTGTCTCCGCACCTGCCGCGCCACGACCATGCTGGAGTCCCGGGAGGACATCGGGAACTCCAGGCGCCTGCAGATCTCCGTGATGTCCTGCACGCGCCGCTCGCACGAGGACTGCCCCTCCCCGGAGGCCAGGTGCGCGCAGAGCCAGCAGACCCCCGTGTCGAAGATGCGCATCCGGACCGCGGCGCCTCCTTTGTTGCCCAGGAAGCCCCCAAACCCGGTGGACACGCTGGTGACCTGCAGCCCACCGCGGCGCCATCAACAGGGTGAGAGCACTCTCCCCACACCGCGGCACAGCTCGACAGGCGCGGAGTCGGCTATGCACAGAATGTGCCGGTCTCGCGGTGTGGAGAGCGGTGACCATCGCATCTGGGGTGCTGCGGTGGCTGAAGGGGGAGCGCTATGGGGGCTTGGCGCCTGACCTGGACGCCCCGGATGGCGGGCAAAACGGTCTTGTGGGCCCAGACCGTGAGGTACACTCCCACCAGCTGCTGGCTCGCGATCAGGTAGTACTCCACCGACGCGGCCGCCTGGGTGGTGGGCGGCTGCGCACACAGAGGCCGTCTGATCAGCGGCGCCGTGACCAAATCCACCGACCAGCTCCGATGTCACCGGAGGGCTAGCTGGGAGGCTGACCCGACCACTGCCTCCCAGGCTGATATCGAGGCTGCCATCGCTGCTCTGAGCGCAGTAATGTCCATCGGCGGAATCAATACTTGCAAGAGGTGTTGACGGCGACATGATCACGTATAAACCAGGTCACCCATCCCCCGAGGGTGCCTGGCATTTCATCGACGGGTGCCAATCCAGGGAAAGTCCACAGCAAATAAGAACCTCCCACGGGTGAAATTCGGACAAACCTACAGCGGAACTGTAGCGACTGGTCCTATTGGTTACTAGCGAGCCCGATTTGAGGCTCGCTCTATGGGTTCTTGTCGGGGTGTCGGCATCCGCAGGGTGTTTGGCTCTCCTTGTGTGGCGCACCCTAAAAGGAGTCAATACGAGCGTGCAAAGAAAAGATATGGTTGGGGTGTGAGCCCCCCGTGTCTGCAGCCCGATATAATCCTGACCTCACCCAAACACACAATTCCACCGGTGCTTTCTTCCGAGGTAGGGTCAAGACCCTAGGAGCTAGCTAACCGTAATCATGGCCGCCATTCCAATAAGGGTTCAAGTCAGCTCATCTCACACCCAGTATCAGTTAATGAAACCATTGGGCAGTGTTCAGTGCTTTTCAAACCGTAGTAAACTGATGGGATGGTGCGCAGCAAGAGCAACAGGGCCCTTTGCGGGGGGGGGGGGGGGGGGGGGAGCTCACCGCGTTCGCGTTGACCGGGTCTTTCCGCGCTCGGTCCGGGTTGAGCCTTCCGTCGATTAGCTCAATCCACGCCGCGGCGGACTCCGGGTCCTTCGCCCCCCGTGAGCACGTTGCCCGCGTGCAGCGGCACCAGCTCCTGCGGCGGGCACGGAAACACCGCGCAGCGCGGGGGGCGTGGGTGATGCGGCCAGTAGCAGACTGCGTGACCGACGCCAGCGCAGGGGTGGACGGCCCCTAGTGCCCCTCTTTCGCCCCTCCTGACGGCATGGCTTCTGCCACCATCACCGCGTACCTGGAACCCGATGGCTAAGACGTCGGTGCGAGTCTCCCCAGTGCCTGGCTCCAGCCACCCATCGAGCTCCATGTCCCGCGGCGGCTTTCGGCCGTTCACGTTGTATGTCAGCGCCTGCCGTGCCACGCCCAGCACCGCGTTCCCTCAACAATCGCACGAGCGTATCCCAGCAAGCAGCACAGCAACGCCCATCCCCACGCATTTGCGGCCGCAGTTGGTTTGGGACACGTGCCTGGAGCCTGACTTCATGCTGCTTGATGTATGCGCACCGCTCCGCCCTCAGCACGAAACTGCGCACCTGCGTTGGGGAAGCATGCGAATGAGTGCCGCGCGTGCAGCAGCACTGCGCCGCTGCATGTGGCAGCCGCCCCCTGAGCAGCCGCTCCGCACCTGCGGGCTTCTGACGCGCTGCATCAGGTGGTGAAGCACCGGGTCCACATCGTCGCCGGCGGGCTCTGCGCACCCAGCAGCCCAGCAGCCAGCGTTCGCGAGCCAGGATGGGTGCGTGCCGTGCAGTCAGCGAGCTCCAGCCAGTGGCACATCAGAACGCGGGAAAGCATTTCGCTGGCAGTGTGACGGGGACCGCGCCGCGCGGGACCGTGGCTAAGCATCCATACTTACCGGCCGCCGTGTGCTCCGCCTCCCCTCCAGCCGCCTTGTCAACCTTGCCGGCACCGGTGTCCTGCACTGCCATCCCCGCCAGCGCGCGCGTGAGCCCCACCGCCAGATCGACACGCGAGGGGGCGCACCGTCAAGCCGCACCAAGCTGCGAGCCGCAAGCATACGTACCTCCTGAGGGATAGGCGCGCCGCCCGACATCGCCAAAGTTCTGCTGGATCTGTACACACAGCGAGCGCGGAACCAGTTGACGCTTCGAAGACAGGAGGGCGAAGCTTGATGTATAACGTTTAAAAACTTCGCCAGGATGGTCCGGCTGCTGTCACACACCTGTTTCTGGAGGAACTTGCCCAACCCTTTCATCTGATGCATCCGGCGCGGTGTGCCCACCGGAAGGCGGACAGGCACACCGCTACTCGGGGTACGTGGTGCTCCTCAAGGGGGTCGTCGCCTGTCACCCACGAGAGCGAAGCGAGGGAAAGGGAGTGCCGGCGTCTGCCGCGCCAAGAATGCCACGTTTGTCCGCTGCTTGGCAACCTGTGACGACGAGGCCAGTGTCGTCCGGTCGGTGGCAAGTGCCGATGGTCAGCGAGCTTCCGCCCGGATCCGCGAGCTTAGCAATTAAAAGGGTAATCCTAGTGCATGGGTAGTCACTAGTCGCTATAAAACTGGATTTATTTACAGGCGGGAGGGGCTACGGTACTGATGCCACAACGACGAAGAGTCCACGCCGGTACCAGCCAGGTAGTCGGTGAACGGCTGAAGGCAAAGTACTACGAGGCTGGGTGGAGGCTGATCCAGGCAGTTGACGAGCAGTGTTTAACTTCCCGAATAGTCCCTACAAATTTCCAGGGTTTTGTATTTTTAACCTGGAACTGTTATTTCTGGGGGTTGCGCGCGTGCCGCTCATTTTGACCGGCGCCACTTATTTAGTTCAGCCCTAAAGGCTGTTTGCAAAAATGGGCTAGATAGGGTTTGGGGATTTCCGGTTTTTTCCCTGAAAATAAAATCCCTAAAACCCGCCAAAGCTTGCTCGTATATTGCATAGTGAGCAATGGCATGGTCAATCATTTCAACCTAAAGTAGAGTTGCAAGCGTGATGGCGTTGACTCTCTGGGCTACCCAGTCCTTGGCTTCTCGGGATATCCTTATCATTGTATTGGCGCGCGCTGAGGGATGGGACGCGCCGCGACCTATGCCCCTCCCCCACCCACCACCACGGCCATCGCGACTGCCTCCACTACATACGCCCCCCCCCCCCCCCCACGCACGCGCGCGCTCGGGACTTGGTGTACCGCATCCTGAGGGCCAAGTGGGCCGAGCCTCGCTCAATGGGCATGGGTTCGAAATAAGCGTTTCGTCAGTAGTGGTTGCTGTAGATGCGCCCGGGATATGCGTGATAACCATGTCGAAAACTCGGTAATAAGTTTTGCATCCGATCAACGGCGGTCAACGGCGAGACCGCAGCGCCTTGCGCCGGGCCGACCCCGCCCGCAGAGGTTGCATGGTGTCATTTTGGAGCCTTAGGGTTCGTGAACATGCTTAGGTACCAGTGCTCTTGGCTCGGCAGGTCAGGGCTTGACACCCGTCCGTGGGGTGACGAGTGCAAATGAATGCAAACGGTGTTATAAGCACCTAATTTATTCGAATAGATTTTATATTGCGCGTATCACATATCGAGCGTCACAGACAATTCGCCATATTCCCGTACTCCGTACGACTAATCTGCGACAAACGAAATATGTGACGGGCTCTATTCGAATAGAACACAGTCCTCGCATCAGTTTAGGGATACCGCTGCATGTCCTTATCGCCACTGCGGCGCCCCGCCGGATGGGCTGCCGCCACCACTACCACCACCACCGCCACCATCATGATTGCCCACCCCAGCGCCACCCGCCACCTCACCTCAGCAATACCACGCAGCACACCCTATCGTGTGCGAGTGGGTGGGTCAGCCGGTACTCATGGCCCGTAGTAGTATCATGGCCCGCCTAGCCGCCTCAGTCGTAATCTCCGTCTAAATCACAAGTCAACGGCTCGCCGGTGACTACAAGGCGCCGCATGCGTCAGGTGGCTGGGAATCCGCCGCCACTATGTCGCCGGATGGGTGCGGCAGCGGGCGAGGGTATGCGGTAGTGTTGCGACGGGGTGGAGCGCGAGCGGGCGTGGCGGGGAAATTGTTGTTACGCGACGAGGCGGGCGGAGATGGTGGGCGATAAGCGGGGCGGGGCGCGGTGGGGCATGGAACCATACCGGACGGGTCCAAAATACCCAGGACGTCAAATATGTGACATCTAAGATTAGCCGCCACTTGTGTCATTTTCTCGCGATTGTGGGACACTTGAAAGCTAGTATGTGACGTCACAGATTGCTCATATGCGATTTGTGACGATTTTTCATGTATTCGAATACAGATAACCATTGTGGACCAAGGTAGCATGTGCGCATGGTTCTCGAGCACTCACTTGCACTCGAGATAACTCACTTTGGACCGAGGGAGCATGTGCGCATGTTTCTCGAGCACTTCTTCTCAGATGACCTCGGTCACGTCGAGATCATGCCTTTTCACGACGGCAACAGCGAGACCTTCAAGAAGCACCTACCTCCTTGGATGGCCAAGATTTGCGTCTACTACTCTTACAAGTCGTGGGCTGAGGACGACAACGCCATCCTCCGTGGTAAATAAGGCCCAAACTGTCCAGCTGATGACATAACGTTTTGTCCCGCTGATGACTGACCGATTTCGTCCCGCTGATGACAAACCGTTTATTCGTCTCGCTGATGACACACCGTTTCGTCTCGCTGATGACAGACCGATTTCCTCCCGCTGATGCCAGAACGGTTCGTCCCACTGATGACATAACGTTTCGTCCCGCTGATGACAGACCGTTTCGTCCCGCTTTTGACAGACCGATTTCGTCCGACTGATGACTAACCGATTTCGTCCCGCTGATAACAAAAGGTTTCGTCCCACTGATGACATACGGTTTTGTCCCACTGATGACAGAACGTTTCGTCATACTGAAAACGGACCTATATTTCGTCCGGCTGATGACATGCCGATTTTGTCCCGCTAATAAAATACCGATTTCATCGCCATGATGAGAGACTTTTTTTGTCTCTCCGATTACTAAAATGTCGTCCCGCTGATACATCCATGTTTTCTCGCTGATGATATAAGTGTTCGTCTTGCTTGTTACGGACCTGTTTCGTGCCGCTCGTGACGGGACCGCTGATGATAGAAATCGTGATGAGACTAGTTTGCCCCGCTGATGATATATCGTTTTCGTGTATTGACAAAACTATTCATCCCACTATCGTTATAATTATTTCGACCCACTTTAGACCGAACTTTTATGTCTCACACTATGCGACCTAATTTGTATACCGACCTATTCGGCCCTTGCCGCTTTATAGATTTGGCTACCGAGAGCGAAGTGAAGCTCGCGTTGTTCGACATTTTCCGCCGGACTTGGAAGGAAGATTTCCCGGATATCACCACGCCAAAGGTGAGGCGATAACGCCACTGTCCCATTTGCGCGGCAGGCAAAGCGCTCAGAGACCAAGCTCGCGAGATTTGCATAAAGGACATGACGCCAGCGGAACGTCAAGTGCACCGTCAACATTAGCAGCTCGTGAGGCGTCAAGTCAGAGTCGAGCAAAAGGTCCACCTCGAGAGAGTGCGCCAGGAACGAAGGGATCTGAACAACGCCGTCTTCCAGTCGCGCCTTGGCCATGGGAACTTATTCTTCTTCGAAATTGATAGCATGGACTCCGCGAAGACCCTGCTGCCTCACTGGGTTCGCATCCCCAAGACTGTGAAGCCCGACATGCTCCTCAAGTACCACCTCACCTGTGTGAAGTACGACGGCTACCGCCCGGACGACATCTACTACTACACCAACACCATCCCCCACGTTTCGTCCACGACGTGCACTCTAATCTGGATCACGATCATGAAGGTGAGCTCGTTTGCCTCCCGACAGATTTGCTGTGGTTGTCCAGTAGCCGTGGACTGATGAAATCTGATCTGCTATGCAGGAAATTCAACACCGTGGTAGAAAGATTCCGTACATCTAGATGGACAACACCGTCAGGAGAACAAGGATAGAAACGTGGCGGCCCTCTGCAATTGGCTTGTGTCTATCGGCATTTGCGACGTCATTCATTTGGTCTTCCTGCATGTCGGGCACACTCACGAACGGGTTGACCAGATCTTCAGCCGCATCAGTCTTGCGCTATCTCGCAGCTCCGCCTACACAATCGAGGCCTTTCTTGACTTGGTGGCGAAGGCATTCTCGCCCACTCCGGAGATTGCTGAGCTCTCATTCTCCCTCGACTTCTCTGAGTGGTTAAGGCCCCATTTCCAAGACCACATTCAAAACATCAGTATGTCGCACAAATTCGAGTTCACCCGTGACGACGCCGCCGCGTCTGGCGGCTCGTTGCGCACCGCCTTGTGGTCCAACACACCGCTTTCCGAGCCCTTGCAGATCTTGAAGAACGCGCCAACTGGGATGCCCGAGATTCGTGCGGGCCGGCCCCTTTTGTACGCTCCGAGCGACAAAAAAAAGCCCGACGCGCTGAAGGTCCAGAGATACTTGGATGACTTCAAGAAGGTCAAGTCGTACATCACGGACATGCATGGCGGTCCAGTGGCCCTTCTCCCCAGTCGAGCGCAAGACCTGGAAGAATCTGCTTGACGACTTGGATGAGATGCAAACTGCTCCTTCGGCAGCTTTCTCTGGGTTCTGGCCGCACCGGAAAGAGGAAGTTGGCGACTTCTTGCGCGAGCACGGACAGACCGCGCCCGCTGATGCATGTCACGCGATGGCTACCAACGCAGACCTCAACAATGCCGAAGCCGCTCGCGTTGAAGCCGAGGTTCGTGGTCAAGTGCTTCAAGATGACAGCGCCTTCCAAGTTGAAATTGAAATTAGTTACAACGTCTAGTCTGCTGCATCCGCTCGCTCATACTGAGTTTTTCTTAGGACCCGCTATCTTTAACCACAGTGGGGAACACGAGGTGTTATCACAGTTCAAGCTACCGGCCATCCTCCAATGTTTCCTAGCCCTTCCTCCTTCCAGTGGGCTATAGCTAAGACAGCAGCGCCCCCTTGTTGTCCCTACCTAAGTCATGCCTATCCCATCCAGAGCTCAGCAGGCAAGCTTAGGCAGCCGAAGCGTCCCGCCTACATCTACCAAGGTATCACGGGGGAAGGGGGCTGACCGGAATAGCTATGTGGTGCTCAGTATTTATGCACCGCTGAGCCGGCTAATATGATTGGTGGGGGCTGCGATGCCCTCCAACATGGAATAGGGTGGGTGTTGCTTGTGGTGGTGGTGGGAGTCAGACTGTGTGCTCGGGGTGTGTGGTGAGTTCCGGGTGTGTGTTGGTGTGTGAGCTGCACCGGGCACATGGTTAGTGGTGGGCGGTGTTCTTGAGTCAGCTGGTTGGGTTGTTGCTGCATTGGCTCGCTCGGCAGCTTACTAGTGTGAGCTGCTGGACGGTTGGTATGCATCATCGTCCGTTTCCCACTCGCTGTCTGAGCCGCGTTTGCCAGAGAGGCGTGGCTTGCTCATGTTGCGGTTGCGGGTGGCGCCGTCTAAGCGGCTGCGGCCCCTGGGCTGCTTCTTCTTAAGTTTAACTGATGTGGCTGTCTTGCCCTTGCTTGCTGGGGTGGGTTGGCTGGGGTGGCGCTCCAGCTGGATGGAGAGGCGCGGTGGGTTGAGCAGCTGGTGGGACTCCGTTGCGTGGCTGGCCAGCTCTGCTGCTATTGCGGGTTGGCTGGCTGGGGAGGACTGCGCGAGCAACTCCTACTTGGTTGCGGTGGTGAGGTGATGAAGTTCAGCCAGTCTTTCTGTGGTGCCGCTGGGTGTGCCCTCTCTGAACGTGCGGGGTGTTGTTGAGCGTTGGGGGGAATCAAGGGATGTGACAGCCGCGACTGGTGTCTCCGCTGCCTCATCATGGGTGGTGTCCACTCCATGGCGCTGTCCATCTCCTCGTAGTTGAGGTCAAGCTCCTCCTCATCGTTTGCATGTGCTCCAGTCGTGGCAGTGGCCGCTGGGGCTGTGGCTGTAGGCGCAAGGGCTGGGGGGGCTGCTCCGGGGGCTCGCTCCGTTGCATCTCCTCGCTGGTCGATGGCTGCCACTGCGTCCGCAACCGCTCCGCGCCTCGGTGGGACGTGCTCGAACCCTGGGGGGGTGCGTCGCGGACCGCACTGTGAGATTCAGATGTGACATACGGGTGACGAAGCACTACTACTAGCGACTATTATTTATCCGTGAAGGCTGCTGCTGGTGGCGGCACGTCCATCCAGTTACGTGCGAGTACATCCGGCGTTATTGCCGGCGGGCGATAAATCCTTTTTGTCATCATTCTGGTAGTCGTACTAGCCCGGTAAATTGTTACATGGCACTGACGTATAAGGTACAAGGTTGTCCGTGTAGTACCGGGTAGTACGCGATATATTTATTGAGCCGGTACCGGGTATCTAGTACCCGGTACCCGGTACCCGGGCACGATGACGAGTGGTCCTGTGGATAACTACGACTATTAGTACATGGGAGCGCAAATCGCAGCCGTACGTATTTGGTAACACTGGGGAATTTTGTGTACATTATATCTAGTACTGCTGAACGGGCCTGCCAGCCGTCCGATCAAAGGTCATCAGATGGGCGGTTTGGCTGCCATGTTTTGCCAAAGAGTGCTCACGTTACATAAATATTCGCGAGGGGTAGGGCGGGGGCAGGCAGCGGTTTGCCGAAGAATGATTGAATTACAATATTCGCGACAGCTGCCATCGGGGAATGTGGCCCCGGGGGGGGGGGGGGGGGGGGGGGGCGGGCGGGCGTGGTCCCCCCGCCGCCCCCCCCCCCCCCCCCCCCGCCGCTCCCGCCGAGGGAGTGAGGGGAGGGGGGTAAGGGGGCGGGGGCTACTGCTTGTTCTTGTTCTTGCGTGCCCGGGGGACCCTCCGCTTCGACGATCTCGCTGCCTCCGCCTCCGCCTCCGCCTCCGCCTCCGCCTCCGCCTCCGCCTCCGCCTCCGCCTCCGCCTCCGACTCCGCGACCGTCAGTTTCTTACCTCGGCGTTTCTTCACTGGCCTCTTCCGCTTCTTGTCATCCGTCAGTGTCTTCACCACCCCGGGAGGCTGTGCCGTCGACGACGCCGCCATGAGCTTCCTTACCTTCGCGTCGGGACGCCCCCTTGTGCCCAGACACCAACAACAAGCCACAATCGTTTCGCCTTTAAGCGGCTGAGGATGCGGCCTCCTCGGCCACCACGAGTTGCGCCGCTGGCACTGTGGAAGCCTTGGCGTTGAGGTGGGCCTTACGGCGCTCCCGGACGAACCTGCGCGCGGCACAAGTTAGCCACGAGTGGGTGCGTGCTAATGTGGAGGATGGAGTGTTTTGTTGCGCGCCCACCTTATCACGCGTTTCCTCATGTCTTTCTCGTCCTCCTCGATGCCGGCGGCGCGGACACGCGAGACAACAAGGCTCGCCGCCCACTTTTGCCCGGGGGGGCGAGGTCGGCCATGGCGCTGTGAGCGGTGAAGGGGGGGGGGGAGGGGGGGCGAGGTGGAGAAACTAACACCCAGTCGACGACCGCCTTCCGCAGCAGTCAACGACACATCGGAGGCGAGGAGCAGCGCGCCACTACTATTTATATGCACGTATTGTCAAGAGCTAGTCGGTGCGGCATTGTGTCGGTGTAATTTCGCAATGTTTATTGTTGAAGTAGCACGGCGTAATGGATACGGCGAGTGAATCCGGGATAATGTGTGCGGTAGGGCGCGCGTATATGTGCGCGACGAATGTGCGCGCGCAGCGTTGTGCGGCGGTGTGCGGCGGTGTGCGGCGGTGTGCACCGATGTTAATATAGTGTGAATATTATATCGGCCGTAGACGATCAGGTCTGGCAGCACCGCCCGTGCTTGTAAATAAGCGACAATGGATCTAGTCTCCCGCTAGTCTGTGCACCGCCAGTGCACTCCGCAAGCCTCGCCTCCATCCGCGTCGGAACCGGTAGTAAGTGTTGTTGTGTGCGCACATCGTGACAACATTACACGGTGGCAATTGCAATAATTAGCGGTGGATAATGTGAAGGCGTTTTCGAAATCGACAGAGAATGAGGCGGTGCTGGCGGAGTGCATTGGCGGTGCATATAATAGCGTGTTGCTGGGGTTTTGGCTGCATCGGACGCCGTATTCCCACCCATCCGGCACGGAATGTCCGGTTTTCACACATTTGTGTGTTAATAAAGTGTGAATATTACGCGTCTTTTACGCCGGGTGGATGGGCATCCGGCGTCCGATGCACCCCAATTATTTGCAGCACGCTAGTCTACGCACCCCCAACGCACTCCGCAAGCCTCGCCTCCATCCGCGTCGGAACCGGTAGTAAGTGTTGTTGTGTGCGCACATCGTGACAACATTACACGGTGGCAATTGCAATTATTAGCGGTGGATAATGTGAAGGCGTTTTCGAAATCGACAGAGAATGAGGCGGTGCTGGCGGAGTGCATTGGCGGTGCATAGAATAGCGTGTTGCTGGGGTTTTGGCTGCATCGGACGCCGTATTCCCACCCATCCGGCACGGAATGTCCGGTTTTCACACATTTGTGTGTTAATATAGTGTGAATATTACGTACGCGCCTTTTACGCTGGGTGGATGGGCATCCGGCGTCCGATGCACCCCGAATCTCACCAACACGCTACTCTACGCACCCCCAACGCACTCCGCCAGCCCCGCCTCTTTCCGCGCAGGTCCTACGTTCCATTGTATGTATATACATACGTACATGTACTGCTCCGAAACCAGCCCAAACTTAATGAGTGCACAAGTGTAAATGGGGGGGTGGGGGGGGGGGGGGGGGGGGGGGGGATGTGGCGGCGGGGCATCCACTCACACATACCCCGGCGATGCATGACAGATATTACATGCCGTGGCGGGTCGGCGGGCCGACCCGGCGGGCCGACCCGGCGGGGGGTGGGGTGGGGGGGGGGGGGGGGGGGGGTCTATTCAACTACACGTGCCACAGTGTCGTTTCGTGGAGCAGTATATGTGCCCGGCCTCATTTATACCGCCCCCTACCTGCGCTGCATGGTCCACCCCTACGAATTACTTAGCACAAACCGCCATTACATAATAGGAACCTAGCACAGCCAGGCTTATATGCCCGCTTTGCCGATCAACTTCTACGCACTTTCCGTCCCTCAACCGCCGGACATGGGGGTTAAGCCGCCAGCCTCGGCAGTTGCTTAGCCAGACTTGGCATCCCGTACCGTGTCCATGGCTTCGCAGCTCTGCCGCCGGCACACGCCGAGTCCGGGGCTTGCTGCCGCGGGGTTGCGCACGCATGCACGCACGGTAATACGCCGCCGACGCCGCCACGCTTACTTCCACCACCTTCGCCAGCCGCAGCTTCGCACGCCGTTCCGCCGACATACGAAACGCACGAATCCCCCCCCCCCCCCCCCCCCCCGTCCCCGCGTCATGTACAATATATTCGAGGCGACTATGCGGGGCGCAGCACAGGCCGCGGCGTGGGTCGGCGGAGCGGCATGCGGCGGGAGCCCTAATGGCCGGGCAGTATCGACACCCACACTGGCACCGCCGCTCACCTCCGACGCGGATGAACCGCCTCCCAAAGGAAACATGCCGGTTGGTGGTAAGCCCAGCAGGCGTGGGGTGCCGGCGCCGGTACTGGTGCGACGGAGCTGTCGCGTCAGGAACCGCACCGCATGTGGAGCAACACATGGCGGTGCCGGCCCCACCTATGTCTAGGGCCACCTCCTCACAACACCCCGCCACGACGGCGTCGGCCACCGCCGACGGCGCCGTTGCGGGGGGGGGACGCCCTGCCAGGCGACGATGATGCGCCTGGTGCGCCGCGTCAGGAGGCGGAGGAGGCCGTGGTCGAGGCGACTGATCGGGCTGATGGGGGTTGTTGAGGCGAGCGAGGCTGTGCTCGCGCCACCCGCCCCGCAGCCACCTGCGGGACATGCCGACTTGCTCGTCGCCATGTTGACCGGAGCACTACGAGCAGTGGCGGGAGGCGGCCACATGCACTATCATGTGCGTGGACTGCGGCCAACGGACGGACTGGGAGTGTTGCTGCGACGGCACCCCGGCTTTGTGCGGCCCCAAGTACCCATGCATGGCGACCCATCAGCGGGCAGTCCCCTGCCCGACCACGGCCACGGTGAGGGCGGAGTTCCGCCATGTCAGGGACGCGTTCCACGACGCGACTCGCGCCGCCGTGTGTGAGGCTTCCGAGAAGGCACGCGCGGCTGGTGGGGTGCGCAGGGTGAGGCGGCGGACGGCCCAGGAGCTGAAGGAGAGCGAGACATGCCGTCAGTGAGGTCGGGCGCAATGTCATTGGGTGGGGCACACGGACGTGTAACACTTGCACTTTGCGCGTACTGCTGGGTTACATCCAGGCGGTGTCACACTATGCAACCGGAAAGGCTGCGTTGCTACTGCAAACGATGCTACGCCTCACTCGGTAGCAACCGCTGCCCCGCCTATCCCACAGCCGCTGCCCCCGCCCCCCCCCCCCCCCTCGCGCACCGTCATGCGACCTCGCGTGGATCCCCGCCACCAGCAGCTTGCACTTGCACTTTGCGCGTACTGCTGGGTTACATCCAGGCGGCGTCACACTATGCAACCGGAAAGGCTGCGTTGCTACTGTAAACGATGCGACGCCTCACTCTGTAGCAACCGCTGCCGCGCCCTATCCCACAGCCGCTGCCCCCCCCCCCCCCCCCCCCCCCCCCCCCGCGGGATCCCTGCCATCAGCAGCTTGCACTTGCACTTTGCGCGTACTGCTGGGTTACATCCAGACGGCGTCACACTATGCAACCGGAAAGGCTGCGTTGCTACTTGCAAACGATGCTACGCCTCACTCGGTACGCAACGCTGCCCCGCCCATCCCACTCGCCTTGGCGCCGCGCTGCCCCGGCCGCCGCGCCTTGGCGCCGCGCTCCCCCGGCCGCCGCGCCTTGGCGCCGCGCTGCCCCGGCCGCCGCGCCTTGGCGCCGCGCTGCCCCGGCCGCCGCGCCTTGGCGCCGCGCTGCCCCGGCCGCCGCGCCTTGGCGCCGCGCTGCCCCGGCCGCCGCGCCTTGGCGCCGCGCTGCCCCCGGCCGCCGCGCCTTGGCGCCGCGCTCCCCCGGCCGCCGCGCCTTGGCGCCGCGCTCCCCCGGCCTCCGCGCCTTGGCGCCGCGCTGCCCCGGCCGCCGCGCCTTGGCGCCGCGCCTTGGCGCCGCGCTGCCCCGGCCGCTGCGCCTTGGCGCCGCGCTGGGTCTAGAGTCCTCCCCTCCCTTGTGAGCGCGTCCACCTGCGCCTTGCGCTCGGGGCCGTCCTCCTCCGTCACCACATTCTGCAACCCCCACCGCGTGACGAACCACGCAGCTCCTTGCATGCGCTTGTACATGTGCCGAAGCACCGCCTGGGGACGCGAAGCTCCTTCTCGGTCATG
>VCJN01003107.1:0-27416 GCA_006384855.1 Tetraselmis striata
GACCTTGGTTTCGGGCTTATGTCTCTCTTTTGCTGGCAACCTTTTATAGTTGATGTTAGTTCTGTTTGTAGTGCGCTTTTTTGAAAGCCCTGATGTAATTAAAACCTCTACGCGTATAATTTAATCCGGTACGGGTACGAGTACAATGCGACGTCGGGGAGCAGCGCCGCAATGAATTCTACACCCCTCCACATAAGTCCGGGTTTTGCATTTTCGATCGCAAAGCGCATGCATGGGCGAGTATCACGCCGGCTGCATGTGCATACATGCTAACTACAGTGGGAATAGTTCGGGCGAACGCCTATTGTGCGCTTTATACCCACCCGCGCGACAACACGACCATTTGTGGGCGCCCTTTCAAAAAACGCGAAATCATTGCATGGTGCGTTGGCGCCATAAAGTTGTGGGTTGCGCCAACCGTCCAAACCTATGGAAATAGCGGCACTCGTCGCACCAAACTCGGTGGATACGGCCCTTGGCATAAGTTGCACACACCGTGCGTGTAGGCCACTGAAAGCATGTCGCTATAGGCACGACGTGACACCCCAACGTCAAGTTGGCCACTGTGGGGAGCAGTTTTGGGGTGAAAATGCTGCTGTTTCTGTGGCGAACGCACGTAGGAGAGGCGCTCGATGGCCCCCTTGGCGTAGGGCAATGCTCTACTATGGGGGCGCGTGGTGGAATGCCAGTTGCACCGTTTCGTGGGCGGGGTGGCGCGGTAGGGGCGTGGATTTTGATTAATATGAAATTCCTTGAAAAATGCTGTGGAAAATGGCATTTTGGCTGGTAGATGTGTGTATCGCTAGGAGGTGGCACATGCCAAGTGTTGGTGGTCCGTGGTCATCCACATACATAACGCTCTCGCGCAACTGAGTATGGGGCTTAGACACGCACTTGGCGCAAAGCCACGCGCCCGATATGGGTGGGCACATGAGGCAGTGAGGGGCAACTTGGATGATCATCTTTGGGGATTTTTTCCGGAGACCCAAAAAATCGATTTTGTGATTATGGAAGAGTGTTCCCGACGCAGAATTGAACGAGGAATCGCGTGATATTTTTAAAAAGTTTTTCTGAGCAAACCCTGAGAAGTTATAGCGTTTTGAAGCCAAGGGGGTGTTGCTGCGCGTGGCCGACACTGATGCCATGCCAGTATCGCAACGCGACATGCGCTGGCCGCCGCCCACACGGCTGCACCCCAACCAAATGCACCCGAGCCCCTCGCCAATGTGTTTCCTCACGCGTTCATGGCCATCCCGCCGTTTGGTTGTCTATTCACGCGCGTCGGCGTGTGCGTGATACCGACCCCGGTTTTGGTGCAGTTGCAGGCGACGCCCATCCACGCACCAGGTGCAGCGTGATTCCCTAGTCAAAGGTCATTAAGCTTCGGTTTGAGCCACTCGTCATGCAGGTTTTATAAAGCCCTCTGAGATTCCAGGGTTTCATCTCATATACCCTACGTTCAGGTACCCTAGACTTGTGAAGTCTTGAGACTGCCGAAAAGGGACCCCAAACTTATGTGCAGGGGTGTACTTAACAGCGACCGCTGGGGTTTTCAACATTCATGCTCGTCCCGAACCTCTGAATGAAATTTTCTCGAGATTTTAAGGGCACATCATACTAAAGACCCGGCGATTGCGCATCGAATGATATTCTGGCGACGTCGACCTTTGTCCATTTGGACTAGTGTTGGACATTGCGACATGTGCAAAATGTTTCCAAATTGACAATAAAGGTCGACGTCGCCACCCGATCATTCGATGCGCAATCGTCAAGTTTCTAGTCTGAAATACGGGTAGGTGCCATTAAAGTATCGAGAAAATTTTATTACTTTGAGGTTCGGAACCCCGGGAAACACCTCCAGGACATTGTTGGGTATTATACCCGCCTCGTACAACCAACCGGCCGTCACTACAGGTACCCGGATAAGCATGCTACAGGTAGCAGTGCGCAAGTGCAGCAGGCCAGTAGGTGAGGGACAGGTACAGGTAGGCGGGCACATGGTCCGATCGGCGGCGGCGGAAGTTCATTGTGGCGGCCTACTAGCGACTAGTCCTTGCTATAACATAACCTGCGCTTAGCCACAACACAACATCACAGCAAGGAAGTCACTCCAGGCTGGCTACCTCGCTCTCGAACCGTCGCTGACACCGCGCCGGCGTTGCTAGCTGGCCCGCCACGGTGCTGCCGCAGCCGCAGCTTACCGGGCAGGATGCGCACCGCGCTCTCGCCACGACCCGCCGCTGGCCTGACTTCCCGCGGCTGCCACGCGCGATGCCGTCAAGCCTCGTCAGCATATGGCGCGCCTCAGCAGGCTCTCATCATCCGCGGCCGCCGACGCCCGTCTCGCCATGCCCGCGTGGGCGCCACCCCGCCCGCTAGCTCAAGCGGCGACGAGGAGGCGCTGCCGGACCTGCCGGATGTGGACGTGCGCGACTTCCGCGCGCGCCTGGTGGCGCAGCAGCGCTCGGAGGAAGGCGGCGCGGGGGCGGTCCCCGCGGGGCTGAGCCAGGAAGGCGGCGGCGGCTGGATCTACGAGACGCCGCTGATCGAGCAGGGCTCCGTCCTGCTGGGCGGTACCAAGCAGGCCTTCGGCTTCGGGCTGCGGCAACAGTACTTCCACAAATGTGTGTTGCTGCTGGTGGAGCACAGCCCGCGCTTCACCAAGGGCATCATCCTCAACCGCCCCACGGCGCTCAAGTGGGCGGACGGCGCCGGGGCGGATTGGGACGTGTGGTTCGGCGGAGACGTGCAGGAGGGTGGAGTCTTCCGCCAATCGCGCAGGCACGGGCCAGAGGTCTCGGGTATAGAGGTGAGCTCTGTCAGCAACTCCCGAGCCATACCTCTGCATGCCCTCCCCAATGTGCCGTGACGGGAGGAAGGCGTCAGGGTGGCACAGGGCACGCCCCGTGAGATGGGGAAAGCAGTGATTAGGCCACCTCCCCAGTGCATCGATCGCGGATCGCGCTCATCCCTTGCCGGGCTTGGCTCTGCAGATGCTCTGCCTCCACCGCCTGGACAGCCCCGAGGCGCGCGAGGTCTCCACCCAAGTCATCAAGTCCATCTACTCCACGACGTTTGAGGACGCCAAGTCGCTCGTGGCCCGCGGGCTGGCGACGCAGAAGGACTTCTGGCTGTTCTTCGGCTACTGCGGCTGGGCGGCGGGGCAGCTGCAGAGCGAGCTCAATCGCGACAGCTGGTGCGCGCCACACACAGAAAAGTACACGTCAATGTGCATGCACAAAGGAGGGAGTCAGAGGGGAGCTGCGCTCCCAGCATGTTTGCCCATGGTTGAACCTTCATGCCCCCCCCCCCCCCCCCCCCCCGGCGTGCCATCAACAGGTACATGGCCGCGGCGGACTCCGCGCTGCTCCTGGACGAGCTCCTCACGCAGTCGTCGGACCCGCTGTCGCTGCCGCGGCTCAGCGCGGAGGGGGTGCTTGAGGAGGGCGGCGATGGCATTGGCACCTGGGCGCGGCTGATGCGCAACATCGGGCGCAGCGAGGAGGTGGCGGCGCAGGCGGAGACGCACGACTGGATGTTTGACGACAGCATGCTGCGGGAGTGGATCCGGCAGAAGCTGACCGCCCGCGAGCTCAACAAGCGCACCGCCGTCGCCGGCGGGCAGCTGCCCAAGCGCGTCAGCATCGCGGACGGCACCCTCCTGCGCGCCGGGGACTGGCCCGGCTTCATCCTGGACCGCCAGTTTCTGTACAAGTCGCTGCTGGTGATTCTTGTGAGTGGCTGCGCCCGGCGTGTTGGACTATGCACAGTTTGCCGTGATGTTACGTTTAGTTTCGCAGACACATCTATCGATTCTTGACTCAGCCCTATCTGCGAGATTGTGTGTCACATATTAATTTCTATGTACAACATATATTTTTCTTTTATAAACTTAAAGCAGAAACAACACTGTTTTCTCACCCCCTTGCTGTACAGGAATGATAACTTTTTCTTAAATCGCAACGGTACCCAGTCCGTGTATAACGGGTATCGCTATTGATACTAATCATTCCCAATGATAACTCCACGGGTAGCGCTCTTCAATCCCGAAGCCGCTTGTCATTAAATAATAAATGGTTCCCTTGGCTCTCCCTTGGTTCTCGGCCTCCTGTTCGACCTTCGTTTCAGGCTTAGGTCTCTCTTTTGCCGGCAACCTTTCATAGTTGCTGTTAGTTCTGTTTGTAGTGCGCATATGTTGTTAAAGCCCTGATGTAAAAATTCTTTAAATAGTAATGAAAGTCTGAATATGGGAAGGGGGTCGCCCTCTACAGCAACATTCCGAGTATTCTCAAATACTTTCCTATACAGAGCGTGATGGCCCGGTCTCGTGGCTGCGCCCGCTGACGCCGCCCACCCGAGCACCGCGCCGCAGAAAACGACGAGCGACTTCACGCTCGGGGCGGTCATCAACCGGCCGACCGCCACGGTGGCGCAGCTGCAGATCGACGCGGACAGCGAGGCGGAGGCCATGCGGCGGATATGCTTCGGCGGGGACGTCGTGGTGCGCCGCTGCAGCCGCGCCGGTGCTTGTCGGTCTCATAGGTTCTTCTGGGCGCGTCGGCGCCCGTATTCACTTTCGGCGTATTTTGACGGCGCCTGCTGCGTGCGTGCCGCTGCGTGGCAGATGGAGGGACAGGAGGAGGTGTACCTCACGCTCATCCCCAGCGACTCGGCCCCCGGGGGCTGCGAGCCGCTGGGCGCCTCCGGGCTGAGCCGCCTCTCGGACGGCGTGCCCGACGACCTGGACATGACGCGGCTGCTCATCCTGCGCGGCCTCGTCTACTGGGACAGCGACGACCTGCAGGACCAGATTTCGGAGGGCAAGTACGCGGTGGTGCGGCGGGAGGACGTGCCATGGCAGGACCTCTGGGACCTGTCGGCCTTCTCGCCGGAGGACGACACGCAGGACCTCATCAGCGGCTCGTGGACGACCGGTTCGCTGGGCGTCGGCGTGTGGCAGGCCGTGGCAGAGAGCAGCGCGGGCGCGGAGGGCCGGGGCGCCAACGGCCCATTGGCCGGCATCAGCCTCGGCGATCTCGCCCTCCTGGAGTGGGCCAAGGTGTTCTCTAGCGGGCAGCCGTAGAGTGCAACAGCGCCCCTGCCCGCCCTCACGCCCGCTCACAAATCCGCAACGGCACTGCCGCATGCCATGCCGCCGGGAGCAGGCCCTGTCGACGACCAGCAGGGGGACTGCCTTCCTTGGTCGCCGTTTGGCTGGTTTGAATATAGATTATGCTGTGATGCACTGGATGTTAGATGCTACATCGGCGCGCAGAAGCGCGCCCATGACGATAGTAGCATCCGCACTGACCTGCGCGACCACTTTTTAATGCACGCGGTAGCGCGCCTATGCTAAGGAGCTCCGGCTCGCTGCCGGCTCATCGGTGAGCCCCTGCTCCGTGTAAGCTCACTGCTTCTGTCCCACCAGCAAAGCCTCCCGCTCCAAAGCCGCATCGCCAGGTGGGCAGTCCCTGCGTCTCGCAGCAGGCCCGCCCTTGTGCCATCCGCGGAAGCCTCCACCGAGACCGCCCCCCTTGCAAGCGGCCTTCACCTCCTTCGAAGTGGCCTCCTGGGTCGGAACACGCGCGGGGATGTGCACACAGCAGCGCGCCCACGCCAGCTGGGCGCTCGCGCTCACATGGCCGATGGCACCGAACTAGCAGCCGACCTCAGCAGCCCCCAACGCATGCGCGGCAGTGCCACAACCTTGCGCATTGAAAGAAAGGAGGGGCAAGGGGGGGGGGGGGGGGGGGGGGGGAAGCACCACTGGCAGCGTGCCGGGAGAATCTGCCCTGACATCAGACGCGTGATTCTCTGAGGCAGCTGAGAGGCAGCGCATTGATCCGCTTGGCAGCTTCCATCCGGTTATTGGGTGTTTTGGTGGCACAAACAGTCGGCAGTAATGAGTAAAGTAACTTAAAATAGTAACGGTCGAGCTGTTCACCCAGCTGAGATGCTGTGATGCCCTCTGACCGGCTTCAGCTCCATGTAGGGTATCCCCCCTTATCCCTCTCTCACCCTGTCTCTCTCTCTCTCTCTCTCTCTCTCTCTCTCTCTCTCTCTCTCTTTAAATGGTAGTTTTTCCCGGAGCTAAGACGCCCCTTGTTGCCAAGTAGGTAGGTACCGCCCGGAATGTTGACGGAATCCGTCGAGCGCCCGCCGCCCCCCTCCCCCCCCCCCCCCCCCCTTCCACTAGCAGCCACGGAGCGGCGTCACTCGATGTCGCGAGACAAGTCCTCCTCCTCCACCTCCGCCCCCGCCTCCTGCTGCTGCTTGCCAGCCTTATCCGAGTCGCGCCTGGAGCCGCACACGAGAGTCAGCGCACAGCGCGACCCAAACATCGCCGGCAGCGCTTCCGGCTTCTCGCGTGCGTATGCGCGGGCGCCGGGAGGAACGCACCTGGGGCCGAAGTTCGCGTCCGACGGGACGTCGACCAGCCGCAACCGGACCGGGTACTGGTCCGACGCTTGCAGCAGCCAGTACATGTAGAACATGAGGTCGAAGGAGTGCGCGCCGGGCCTCTGCAGGGGGGGGGGGGGGGGGGGGGGGGGGGGTCATCGCACCCTACCCATGCTTGGGGTTGGCCATGTCTGAATGGTGTCGACTCTCCCGCGCCGAGAGGAATAACGACTATATAGCGACTATCTATCTGGAAACACACACTGATCAGGTGCTGGCCCGCAGATAAGAACCCTTGCCATGAGCCTCAGATTATCATGGGGGTGCACGCAAGCTCTAAATTCGTGATAGTTCCGTCATCGTTTTCGACTACCGTTGGCCTCTGGCAGGCATGGCAGGGTCTCATTCGCAGGGTTCGGCTCATCACCGCGTATGCATCGGAACAACAGAATAAAACACGAAAGTAGCACGGAATATCTAACTAGACGGTTAAAAATAACAAACTAAACAGTCTTTTAGGATGGAGGTTTGGCAATTTGAATTAGAAACAGAAAATGTGTTGATAATTTGGATCAGTTTGAAAGAAAACAGATATAAGCATCAAAGTCGTATTGCGAATCAATTTCGGAAAGCACTATCAATTACATTTTTGGACTCTGCGCTTCCCATTTGTTCAGGAAACATCTACGTGCATTGTGTCGAACTAGATAGCTATACAGGAGTGCGGACCGACACACGACAATACGATAACGTTATCACATTGGTGTCAGGTGATCCTTATGCGGTATAACTATACATGCGTTAAACGAGGATATACACTGGTAAGGATAGCGCGTCTGGAAAGAACTCTGCAGACACGAAGGATATATTGCACCAATATTGCAGGCATGACGAATCCTTGGTACTGCGCCTAAACAGTTCATGACGATGAAACTTCAGCAATATAACAAGAAGGGCAGAATGACACCAGAATATAATTGAAATGGGAAAAACGCTAGAAGGGTGGCAAAACACGGCCGGGCCCCGCCGTTCAAGATTATTTGGCACCTACGAGCTAGTTCATTATTACTTTTGACGTCCACCAACACGATTAACTCGATGGCGCAGGCAGGCCATTCTTCCACTCGCACGGGTACCCTCTACCCGTCCCCCGCCGCGGGCGCCGCGCTTCCCTGGGGCGAGCGGGTAGACCCACCGGCTCGTCGTCGTCAAAGTAGTGGTACCGCAGCTTGAACTGCCCGGCCATGTCGTCCGTCCAGGCGTCAAAGCCGTAGAGGTCGATGGTGCTGCACACGCGCAACGTGTAGAGCATCGCGTAGAAGCCGCTCATGGGCTTCTCGCCGCTGAAGCACCCCATCCCGGCCGCCTGCAAGTTGTCCTGCGCACACCGCAGCTCAGGACGAGAGACCCGCAAGCGCTGGCCGAGTCATGGCAAGCGGCGAACGATGCGGCGTGAACGCGTGAGACCAAGGCGGGTAATCATGCTCCGAGGTGCTGAAGAGTGCACCGGGCGCTGGTGTGTGTGGGTGGGGGGGGGGGGGGGGGTGCGGACAGCGGGGTCGGGTGCGCGAAGGCACTTGCGGCGGGCGCCGACAAAGTGATAAAAACACTGCGATTAAGAACCTGCTCTGCCAGTCTGGGGTCAAATCCAGATGAAACTGTATGGCGAATATTAGTTTTAGCAGTTGAATCGTCGATGCCTGATTGGAGGCTTATAATAAGTGTTGGTGTCGGTGGGCCAGCACACACACACACACACACACACACACACACACACACACACACACACATATAGATATGAACCCCTCGCTTATAAGAAAGAACAACTGTATGTATATTTGCCTGGTGAACATCCAGAATACAGCACGGATGCATCACGGAATCACTGACTCGGCGGTGGAAAACAAATTGTTATTTTGGGTTCCGCAGACTCAATAAAATGGGACGGTAAAGTTGCCATGATGACGCAGGGTAGGGAGGGGGAGAGAGGGGGGGGGGGGGGGGGGGGTCCCCACTGAGGCAGGGAAGCTCCCTTACCTGCAGCCGGTCGTAAATGCGGTGCGCCTGGTAGGCAAACGCGGGGGAGAACATGTAGGTTTGCACCCCCGTGTGCCGCCTCCGGATCTCCATGTACGCTTCCTGGGAGCGGGACGCCACTCGTCAGCGCGGGCGGGCGGCCAGGCATGCATCGGCGGCGAACCGCAGGTTGGAGGGAGGAAGGGGGGAGGGGGGGGGGGGGGGAACCTTGAGCTTCAGCGGCTCGAAGAATATGTAGGAGGCCTGCGGGGGAATGAGAAATGGGTGTCAGGAAGCGGCCTCGCCAATGTCAGCTGGAGAGCCACAAGAGCAAAGCACGCCATCTTCCAATTGAGGTCGTTATGCCCACGGCGATCGTTCGGTTGTGTTCAAGGGGGTTGATGCGCAGGGATGCCGCCACACGCCCCTCCGGATTATGCAGCCCCATGAGCATGCGGGCGCAGTGGCACCAAGGGCGAGCTGCCCATCCACCTCCACCCCATGCCACGTCATCGCGGAAGCGAGATTCCGCTTTGGTTCGCCTCACCCGCGGGTCGCGCCACAGCCACTCTGGGTCCTCGCTCTGCAGCTGGTGCGCAAAGTGGGCGTTGAGCGACTCGAACGTTGTGCGGCTGCCAACGTGCTCGCTGAAGCCGTCCGTCGGCGCCTGGTTGAACCTGCGCAATGGGCCACCGGGCGGGCCATCAGCGCAGGCGGCACTCGCCCTCGCCCGGCCGCGTGGCAGCCATCAACACGGGCGCGGTGCAAGCACGGATCATCACCGTGCCTGGAGAGACACCTACCTCCTGCGACCACTGGCGCAGCTCACCTGTAGATCATGTCATGCTTGTCGATCTCGGCACCAAATCTCCCGAACATCAACGTGCCCGAGTTCCCCACCATGGCGCACGTCCTCCACCTGCACACATGCCGTTGTCGGCTCCCGTCATGCGTCTTTTTCCGGGCAGTGGGAATCGATGCGAGTCATGGCTGCCCTGATGGGTGACGTCGAGGGGGACAGATGGAGGGCAGATTGTTGGCGGGGGTACCTTTGATCGGGGCACTCTTCTGGGAGCAGGTCCCGCATATCCTGGTTGACATGGTACACCTTATTCTTGGAGCCCGCATACGTGATGTCCCCGCCCCCCCTCTCCGCCTCCGAGCGGCACAGGAAGGGGCACTTGTCGCCCAGCTTGAGGTCGAAGTCGATCCCGGCCAGCAGCTCGCCGCGCAGCAGGTCTAGCCGGTCCAGACTGCAGTCGGCGCCGCCATAGCGCGGGCCGCAGATGCACAGGCCCTTCAGGCAGCTGCCGTTGCCCGAGCAGTTGGCGGGGCACTCGCGCATGCCGCAGTCGGGCCCCAGCCAGCCGCCGTCGCAACTGCAAGCTCCGTTGATGCAGCGGCCGTGGAAGGAGCAGTGGTTGGGGCACGGCGCCGCCGCCGCGCCGCCTGGTTGCGCAGCGCACGGCGGCGCCGCGGGGGGCGGCCGCAGCATCAAGTACGCGGTGGCACACAGGAGCAGCGCGGTGGCCAGCGCGTGCAAGCCCCGGAACAGCCACATGGTCGGTGGACTACGCCGTGCGCCGGCCGACCGCGGTAGCCAGGGAATGCAGGTATGGAAAGTACCTTCCCGGGTATATTACCTTTATGGGTACCTATATTTACATAACCGTACCCGTAAATAAGCAGGGCTATAAACCTAGAGTGTGCCGGAGAGCCGCGGCATCGCTGGGCCAAGCCACTCCTATTTGCGTGACAGCGGAAAGGTGGTAGCGCTCTAGCGACTAGTGCCTGGGCAGCACTTAGGTCGCTATGAAGTTGTGATTCGCGATCGAAGATGATGTTATTCGTCAGGTCGCCGTCAAGTAGAAGTGACGCTGTGGATGCGATTCCTCGCGTGAAGTGGAGTGCCGCCTACTGTACTTGAATATCGTAGCAATAGTTTTTCCCCCGCCCCGGGACAGGACCTACTGGCAACAATTTGAAAAACCCTCAACTAATCCTTAGCGACTTACTTATCTTCTTGCTTACTTACTTCTCCTTGGCGACGTACTTATAGTAAAGATGAAAAAACCCTGAATTATAATCCTTACTTATTAAGGCAGATTACGTGACGATCTGACCACCAGACGATCTATATCCAACGGCCGTTAGGCAGCGACCCAGCCAATGCGGAAACTCCTTACAATATCCGGAGCACCAGTAATGCTTAATAATGTTATTATGCTGCTGATGATATAATACATAATATGATAGCCGCGGGCGCCCGTCATACACCGTTCCACACAAGTCCCAGGCCCCTTTTCGCCTAATATCTGAGTTTACGAATAGATGGACAAGTGAATAAAGGGTTTGTGACCTGAAATCAAACCCTATAATACTTCACATTCGTAATCCGTCCACCCTTTATCGTCACGGGGTTTAACAAAACCCTATTGCCCTAACAATTGCGCCACAGCACGCGAAGCACAGCACGCGAATAGGTCGCCGGCGCCACATGCATGGGGCATTACTTTTTAGCATACTCCCACAACATTGGCCGGGGTTACTTGGTTCCCCACAGGTGCCACCGCACATGCATAGAACATGACATGGTGGGATGCTGACCATATAGATGGTTGAGGAAACATGATTGCGAGCAAAATGGCTAGGACGTTGTTGGGCGCAGTGGAGCCACGTAAGCGCGAATAAACCATTCCACGGTATGTGTTGGCACCATCGCAACTGTAGTGCCACTTGCCCTCGCCGAGCATCCTACCGAGACACGCGGGCATTCTTAGCTTTCATCTTGCAGGGATTGCTCACCGAATTATGAAATAAATATCACGAATTTAGTAGGTGTGAGGAGTAGCCTATTTCCATGCCAGCCGTTGCGGGCGGCGTCAAAACACGTTAAAGCACGTTTCGGGCTACAAAGTAGCGCAAAAATATGTCCAAACGTAACGTTTATTGCAACAACATGTGGCCGCATAATGCGCATGAAACTTTACGGCATGTGCCTCTCATTACCCAAGACCCGGTGGCGTGATAATCTGCTGAGTGTACTCGCACACGAATCACTCATCATACCTGCTTGGCACATGTCCATTTTGAGTGATGCGCACGGCCGCCACGCCCGACCCCCTTTTTATCGAAATATCTCCACCTGCATCGATGCTTTGCAGCTCACGCTATTCTAGTAAGTGTCACTCGACTCGCGGTGACGACGTGCGATGGGCATGTAGCCACGCACTACTAAAGGAAAGCTTCGCCCTAAAGCGAGGACCGAGGCCGTGAGCACCTCCTCATGCGAGCACGTGCGATTATCGCAACAACATCTTCCTGTGATTTTGCTCGTAAGGCAGCGTAATCCGTACGTATGGCTTGTTACATGCCCTACACGCATTGTGGATAGTTATACCAAGAAAGGTGTGCGGCATGAGACAGGACGTGTGCAGTTATATCCTATGGCTACATATGTACATGAATGGCGTACTATGTGGGTTGGGAGCGCTTAGCGCCACTCGCTCTGCTTTTGCCTTAAGGTGAAATTGCTAATGAGAGCGGCTACCACGTGGTAACATTGGATCTAGCGCGCCATAACAACATTTCTCCCAAGCCGTATTACCCTCAGCGACATGCATCATGCACGCATGCTTCACAGACGGCCTCGATGCAGCCACGTATGTGCATGTTGGTTGAATCCCCGAACCCCGGACTTATGTGGCAGAGTGTATACAGTTTTGTCATAATGTTACTAATATTCCTGAATAACGACTATAGCTCGCGATCGACGAACAATATATAGAATCTAACGCGGATGGAAGGCGTCGGCGGCGGCGGCTCGCCGCGCAGCACCGCCCGCGTCTAATATCGTCAGCAGCCGCAGCCGCAGCTGCGCAACACATCGCACTCCCCCATGCCATTCATTGTCACCGCATCAGGGACGGCGCCGTGTATATTTTTATTTGTGGAAAAGAATATACAATCGCATCATTCGTCACCGCGCGCGCGCCAGCGTTACGACCACGCCGCTGCGCCGCGCTCTACTTGCTGTACCATATTCGGCGATGAATAAAGACTGTTATGGTTTTGGAGTGTACATTTGTTCCGAAGCCAGCACGGGACACGCCGACATTGACAAAGCGCGTGCACAACGCGGCATTGACAACGGGGTGAGTCTCCATGCCGGCTGACGTTGGCGCGTGGCATACTCGATAAGCGGGTCGCTTCGTTGCGACGGGATGGTGGCGGGCGGTGGGCAGGGCTTGAGGACTATATAAAGCAGATGAGGACGAGAATCTCGCGTCAGCAGCGCATTGATGCATTCCGCAGTGACGCTTTTCCGCCGCGCAGCAGCGGCCGCGCCGAATGTGGTTTCGGAGCGCAAGCAAGCTCGGAAGGACACAGCGGCCAACCGGCGGCGCTTGCACGGTGCATGACGAAGACGTGGGCGGCGGGGTGTGCTTGATGATGGCACCTCACGTACGCGCATTGCGACGCAAAAACCGTCAAATTAATCGTGTGTGACGTCGCGACGCGGCGGGCGCAGCGTAAGGCAAGTCGAAAAATAGGCCGGGGTCCCTCTTGCTTGCCGGGTAATATCTTTCCCGCGGCGGCTGGGCGACCTAGATATATCGTCCGGAAGCCGTGAAGCGAACCGAATTTCGAGCGTGTGCACCGTTCCGGGCCTGCGGCGGTGCATACCCGTCAGTCGACATCGATGTAAACCTCAAAGTCTGGTGTATCACGAGGTAGGTTGCGACGCTATGGGCAGCGTTAGCATCAAAGCAGGACGCGATCGCGCCCGATTCGCCACGCCCGCGGCAGCGCCGAGTGTTGTGGTTTCGGAGCACGAGTCAGTTCCGAAGCCGTGAAATAACATCGTCTTTGGCAGTCACTGCGTGCAGCGCGTGCACCGCGCATGACGACGAAACATATTGGCTTGACACCAACATGCCAGCCGGCCCGCGCGAGTGGTCATGTCTTCTTGCTGGCCGACGTTGCCGTGCGGCTGCTGGCATGTAAAAACCGTTATGCGTGCGTGCCGCCGCTGCCATAGAGCTATAGCCTATATAGCTGTGCATCGTGCCGATGCCTACTCGTTGGGGCACCCGGGCATTGCTCCTATGTACGCCTTGCTGTTTGCTTACTACTATTTTGGCGTTGCCACACAACACTGTTGCTGTCGATACCATAATTGCCCCTATCCTCGGCGTGTCAAGCTCGGATCCAACGACTGCATTGCGGGGTGCAGAGTGCCGCAAAATCCAAAAGTATGACGAGGGTGTCCGAAACGCCGCCGGCATGCTTCGCTTTGTTCCTTTCGCCGTTTCCGAGTTCGGCTCGCTGGCCCCGCACGCTGAGGCCTTTTTGGTGGAGCTCGCGAAAGCTAGCCACACACACACACACACACACACACACACACACACACACACACACACACACAGGCAAAAAAATCGGCCACCTCTTGCCTACGTGGCGCCGCCGTTTCTCCTAGCTCATCAACATGGCACATGCAGACACCGTTCTTGGCGGGGTCGCGGCCGCGCGCGCGGCACGTGATGGTGCTCCTGCGCCGGCACGTGGCGTCGCTCGTCGGCATGTGTAAGTTGCTATATGACCCGGGTCACTGGTTGCAAGCGTACTCGCCGCAGCGGATGGCCTACCCCGGGGCGGTGGTCCCCATTGGTTTCATGTTCCCCTTTCGGTCTTTCCGGTCGTTCCTTGGCTTCAATGCTTCCCTTGACCCTTTGGTTCGTGGCAGCTTGACGACTTCGTGGTTCCCTTGGCTCTTCTTTGGTTCTTGGCTCCCTGGCCTCCTGCTCGACCTTGGTTTCAGGCTTATGTCTCTCTTTTGCTGGCAAGCAACCTTTCATAGTTGCTGTTAGTTTTGTTTGTAGTACGCATATGATGTTAAAGCCTTGATGTTACAAAAAAACACGATTATGGCGTTTTATAGTTTCGAATCAGCACGAGCTCCTACTCAACATTAATACTTAATTATGCACATGATACATGCATGCGAATATGCTAGTTGCTGCTTGAACTATTGTTCTGATGTGCTGCGGCGTGATGAAGGCGCTGCCGGGTCATAGCATGGTGGTGTTCTCAGTATGCCGTTAAGGCAGTCGGCGCGATAGGCGGCGGCATCGGCACCGCCATGCGCGAGCGGGCAAGCCCGCGCCGCAGTAAGCATGTCATGCTCTTTGACATGCACGCAACGGTGCATCCGTGACGATGACTGTGTTGCACTCATGATGAAGTCGTGACAATGAGATTGGAGCTTTTCGCGCTCGTAGTCATCGTCGCCGTCAGCGCGTCGTCAGCGTGCAGTAGCAGCATCATCTTTACCCGGGATTCTACAACTCTCCACAAATTGACAAATGTCGACCGCGCGCATCTCGCAAGCAACGCGTGAGAGCACGGGCCGCTCGAGCTGCTCATCGTGCCACTGCGCGCCGTGGAGTAACGCGAGCGGCATATTAGTGCTATACTCGTAGCAAGCGCACGTGCTATAGGCCATATCTGTTCGAGACCGCCACGCTAACCACTAACGTTAAACATAGCCGCTACCAGTGCCCATAACTCACTTCTAACTTCCCAGGTAAGACCGCCAATATATCACGCATAATAGTAAGATATTATAGCGCCCAGCATGTGAACTGTATCGACTACATATAGTCGCTAACGAACTGAGATCAGGGAGTACGATGGCTGCAAGATGGCACCAGGTACATGCGAGTAAGTCTACTTAAGTACAATCCCTAGTGCGCGTACCATGTAACCCTCTACGTTGTAGTCGCTACTGGCGCGGGCAAGCAGTCAGGATCGGCGGTTCCCTGGCCTTTTGCTGGCGGAGACGCGCTATCGATCCGCCTGCTGAACGAGACGAACATCGCCGATATTGCAGTTGCCGACTACAGGCCGACGAACTCCGTCGCAGCCGCTTGATGCTGGCGCAGCTCGCTCGTCGGGACTCATTTTACTGGTCGTCGCCGGCGCACACCAGAGCCCATAACGCTACTTGCTGCGTGCCGGCGCAAGCGCAGTCGCTTACCACCGCGGTTCACAGCATCAGCAGCAGTGGCGTGACTGGCAGACGGAGCTGAGCGCGATATCGCCGGAGTGAAGTTACCGCAGCAAGTCATACTCGTACAGGGGCAGCGGGCAGGAGCGGCGAGCTTTGGGGCGACTTGCAGAAGGTGCCATCGCGGCCATGTACGAGGGCGTCCTGGGCGCGGAGGAGGGCGACGCCGCCGCCGACGACCTGGCAGGCTCCCCCCCCCCCCCCCCCCCCCGCCTCTTCCCCACCCTCCAGCTGCCCCCTCAGCTGCCAGCCGCATTGCCGCTACCAAAGTGAATGAATATCCGTTCCTATGCGCAAGCTTCTCTCCCCCTGCGACATAGCCTGCTGTGGTATAGCTCGGCCTCCGCACCTGTTGGCCGCGGTTGGCCGGGTGTCCAAACAACTCCCCAATGCGCAGGGCTTTGAGGCCGTGGTGGAGCTCCTGGTGGTGCTCGTCGACTGCCACCCGTCCATGCTGGCGCCGCGCGAGGTGCGTTGTCGTTGAAAAGAGTGCAGCAAGCAACTCCGGGTGGCCCTGTAAAGGTCGCCGTGCCGCCTCCGTGCTAACTGCGGCCAGGCTTTCCATCTGGCCTGACCTGACGGGGGCGCCGTACCCTTGCGGTCCTGTGAAGACGCTGCAGGGCGCCAGCTGCCACAAGATCGTGGTGGACTCCGTGGTGAAGCACATGAAGCGGCGCATCATCGCGTCCAAGCGGGACGAGATGGGCGTGGTGTTCTACGGCACGGTGAGCCCCTCTCCCCCCCCCCCCCCCCCCCCCCCCAACTGCTGGCATGCCAGACCCTGCTCTAGGCGGAGACCCTTATATTCTAGCAACATGCATTGAAACTGAAAAGGTAGTTGCTGAAGCAATTGATGAATTTCTGCCCAAATCCCTATCAAAAAGATGGGCACAAACTTATTCAAAGATGACCTTTTGTCTTGAGTTTCTATTCGATCTCGATTTCCTCCAATCAATGCCCTCCGGTCTGGATTCTCCTTGTCCCCCCTCCCGCCCGACTACTGTCCCCAAGTCACATCTGCCCCGCCTGTCACCAACATCTCCACCATCTCCCGCGCCAACCCCCCCGCTTCACCAGGAGCACCAGAACGCCGGCCTCACCGCGCGGGAGTCCCTGACCAGCTTTGACAGCGTCTTTGTCCAGCAAATGCTGCAGCCGCTCACCGCGAAGGCCATCAAGGACATGGAGACCATCGCAGGCGCCCCCCCTCACCGCTCCCGGCCGCCACCAGCACCCTTCCCGTCACCGCCTGCAGCGTGCATGACTCCCCCCGGGGGAAGGGGGCGCCCATCGCCCACTCTCCTGCGCGTTTGATCCGCCATCGTGTGGCTGAACGGCGGCGTGCCGCTGCTTCCTCGCGGGACCGCCCAGAGCCCGGCGCGCAGTTTGCGTCGCGCATCGGCAGCTGCGCGGAGCGCGCGCGGGGCCCCGACAACCTGAAGAACGCGCTGTGGACCTGCTCCCAGATGTTCAGCAAGCGGTGCGCCGGCCCCGCTGCATGCCTGGCTGCCCCTGCGCCCCCCCCCCCGCTGCAGGGCTGCGCGCAGCTCAATTCGGAGCTGCCTTGGCCTCGCCGTCACTTAACACGCCATGACAAGCGCCGCTTAGCTCCGTCACGGTAGGCAGTAGAGTGCCGCTTGCCACTGCCGCGGGATAATGCTAAAGCGTACTCAAGTGGCAAATGCACCTTTGACCAACCATCACCACCTCTCAACCACAGTAACTCTGCCACAGCCGAGCCTACAGGTGACAGCCTTCCTGTGCGAACGAAAAAGAGGCGTATTATTACTGAAAGGGGGGAGTCTTCTCGCCAGCCATCGGTGACGAGCTCGCACCTACCACTATGTCCTCAACATCAAAATACCTTTCTTGAGACGCAAATTTACGAAGCGCTGAGGCGCGTCACGCCCAGGCAACTCATGCTTGGCATGGCATCCCGGGCATGTCACCTGCATGGGGTAGGATACGTCGTGCCGCGTGTCTGAGCCGAGTTTGGCTCATCGAATCGGCGTCCTTGAGTTGCGTTTCAAAGCTGATCTCCACCGCGGCTGGGGTTGCTCCGGGGATCCTGGTGGTTCCTTCACTCAGCAACCACCCACGCCGGCTTCATTGAGATTAACAGCGTCATCCAAGGGGACTTGCGAGGAGCGCTGCCCTGCTGCTGCCTTTGCTGCTAAGCACGTCCACACGCCCGCTCCGTCTCTTCATCCGTACATGTGCGGCTTCGGGGACCGCCGAGCGCACGCTTTCCGGTACCCTACACTTGGATTTGTGAGCCACCAAAAAGCAGTGGATTGTTTTGCGCTGCCATTGAGTAGGCGAGTCCGTGCCGTCTTTGTCGTGTAATTTGATAGCTTCCCAAATAAATGCAGCCTCCCTCCCTCTCTCCCTCCATCTCCATCTCCATCTCTCTCTCTCTCTCTCTCTCTCTCTCTTTGCAGGGTGGATAGACAAAGCCAATTACGTATAGCCGACGCAAAGCTTGGTTAAATTGTGGTCCGTACCATGATCTCTTGTATCTTGAGATTCACCCACTCGTTATGTACGTTTTCCGGTCTTGTCCCAGGAAGGGGGGGGGGGGGGGGGCATCGTTCGGCTGCTTCGGCACGAACGATGCCCGTCGTGCCGAAGCAGCCGATGTGGCATCGTTCTTACCATCGTTTATTGGTAAGGACGATGCTTTACGTCGGCTGGCGGCAGCCCCCCTGCCGGGGAGCGCGGTACGCCTGCTGGATGGTCAGCCTCGACTGACAAAAGCCCGCTCCGTGCCCAAACAGTACCGCGGCAAACGTCCAGAAGCGGGTCTTCATCTTCACGGACGATGACCTCCAGAGCGTAACTGGCGACGAGGAAACGAGGCGAGCCCCCCCCCCCCCCCCCCCCCCGTTTCGCGCTTCCGACGCCTCTGCACCGCGCGGCATAAAGTCCGCGCGGACAGCCTGATATAGCAGCTCGATAGATTCACGCCCAGGCGGTGGTTGGGCCAGTGGCTTACCCGCGCTTTATACCGCAATTCACTCTCTGTGGTCATCGGTCTCCCTGTCCCGGTATACAACCACCATATCGTTGCTCTGGGTTGGCTACATACGCTCGACACCCCCCCCCCCCCCCCCTCCCCCTCCCAACAACACACACACACACCACACCGAGTGCGAAACAAGGAAACCAGAATAGGCCACAATAACTGGACAGATACCCTGAGTCGATGGCGCAGAGCAATTCCTTATATTTTGGAAGTGCAAACCCGATTAAATTGGATGGCTGGTACATAGTCGCTCACTGCAAGGCGAGGGTGTCATGGGGTTACATGGGGGTGAGCGGCCGACACTGCCCGAGGCGGCCGCCTAGCCACCTGGCCATGCTGGTCCTTCGGCTCCGCGAAGACCACCGCCCCCGCCGGCGTGGCGTAAGCGAGCCCAAGTAATACCCGAGAGGCCTCGGTTTGGATCCTGGTCTCTTCATTGCTGGCAGTTACGCTCAGCGGGGCGCCCCGCGGTTGCGCGTTGCGGGTGCCGACGCACCTGTAGGTACCATTTCTACAAGTCTCAAATCGGGGGTTGCATGCAACCCATATGAACTTTAGCTATGGCTGCGCCTACTTCCGATCTCTTATTCGGGGCCGGCTCTTATTCGCAGCGTCCTTATCACCGCGTTGGCACCGGTAGCTCTTCGGGGTCCGAATGCGGCGATATTGGCTACTCAGGCCTGTGATGGCACGTGGATGGTGTGTGTGTGTGTGTCGGGGGGGGGATTGCACACGCCTGGGATGGCCTCGATCTGGACGTACATACCCCTACCGGCCCTGGTCCGGGGGTTCTCTACTGTACTGTCACCGCACGACCACGCGTGCGGCCCGGCAAGCGTGTCCGGTAAACCCACCGCGCGCTAATGCGCCTGCCGGTGTCCGCTTTGCTCCTTCTGTTGCGCAGGATGGGCATTGAGAGCCGCGTGGAGGACCTCCTCACGCGAAAGGTGAACCCATAGCGTTCCTGTGCGCACGTGCGGGCGACCCCCCCCCCCCCCCCCCCCCCCCCCTCCCCCGGGTGCTGCCCGGTCCAGCCGAGCCCAGCTGCCCTTTCTACCTGCGCCGTCCCGCATGAGTCCGCCTTCTGTGCGGCAGCCTCGCGGTCTTCCATGCGGCCTCAGTGCTTGATCGGGACGTGCGTGCGCGCTGATTTGCCGCGGACATGCGTCCCCGCGCCGGCATGCGTCGCTCGCCGCAGATATCCGTGGATCTGTTCCCCATCTCGCCTGGGGAGACGTTCAACATGGCGCACTTCTGGAAGGTGCGGTACGGGGCGGCTATCCGGAAGGACTCTGAAGTCACTTGCTACGTCATTCAATTTCATTCAGCCGGTTGCTTAAGTTTTGTGACCCTGGGAATTCATGGGACTTTTAGGGTCACTTCCTTATGCCGAGTGAAGCAGAGATCCCCTAAAACAACCGAAGAATGCAACTTGAATACACCAAATAATTCGAGCTTGGCGTATAAACGTTACCTGCCACATACGGATGTTACGACCGGGAAGCCATCAAAGGCTGGCCGAATCTGCCTTGGGGCCACGTCAGTTTGCCGCTTGAGTCCGCTTTACCCACCACACAAGTGTCAAACGGAACTCTACCATGGTTCCTACGTTGTCAACAGGACCGCAAATAACTTCACGTAATTCATCCAGTAAAGCTTCGTCGGCTCCGAAGGGACTTTCGCACGGTGTAACGCGCATTCCATTGCGGTGCCGCTGCGCCCGACGCTGGTGATTCTGCGACTCTGCCGGACCCACCCATGATCGTGGCATCCGCTGCCAGGCACTGCGGCATGTGCTGACTGGCACAATGGCGCCGCGCTCCGTCCGCCCCCGCGCGCGCACAGGGGGCGCTGCAGCTCAAGAGCGGCGACGACGCGGAGACGGTCGTCAACAGCGCGGCGTGGAGGGTGGAGGAGCTCACGCACGCGCTCTTCCGGAGGACCGCCAAGAAGCGGCCCACGCAGAGCACCACCTGGAGGCTGTTGGACGGCGTCGCCATCGCCGTGCAGGTGGGGCCGGGCAATGCTCTCCCGGCATTCAAGATTGGGTTCGCAGCGGGTCCAGAGCTCAGCATATATTTGATTAGCAGCCTGGAATCGGGATATTTGTGTTGATTTCGTCTGATGGATTCCGCGTTGGTATTCTGACCGATTCCCCTTTGCGAGGAGGTCAGAAACAGTGCCAGCTAGCGAACCCAAAGTGTGGTCACGGGTTACGGGTGCCGACGCACCCGTAACAACCCTCACGAGAATTGGGCTTGCGTGCAACCTAGCTTGACATTCGCAATTGCCGCGTCTACCTTTGGCCTCTGGTAGGCGGGGCGGGCTCCTAGTTCGCAGTGCTCTCATTGCCGGCTCGGCACCCGGGGTGCATGCGCCGCACGGACATCAGCCGATCCCGTTGTCGCATCTTAACATTCGCGGTGATGGCGCTATGTGGCATTCAGATGTTTGCGATGGTCTCGCGGCACACCAAGCCCACCGCCTCCAACCTGGAAGCCCGGACCAACGAGGAGGTGCTGGTCGAGACGTCCGCGATCTGCCAGGACACGGGCGCGCAGCTGTCGAGCGTCTCGAAGAAGTACCTGCCTGTCCGGGGCGACAAGGTGAGGGCTGCCCCTGGCAGGAGCCCCACCACGCCAACACTCCGCGGCTAGAGCGGATCCCGCTCCGGTGTCCAGGCGGCCGGCAGTGAGATGGCGTTCAGGCAGGGCGTTGTACACAATGATCACTGCGTATCAAGCGATGTTGCTTATTCTGATTCGATATGATGCTCGGCGACATTATGTGCCGTACCATTGAATCAAGATGAATGTCAATATGAATGTAAATATAAATGTAAATGGAAATGCAAATATGATAACTGCGAATTTAAAAATATAGACATACCGTACCATTCAATTGAGTGCGCGGGTTCCAAAAACAACGAATCATTTGCCGCTTTGAGTCGAGATGTATCCGTGAAGTTTTCGGTGTGTATTATGAATGACTTCCAGGCGGCTGATTGCGAATGTAGTCTCTTTTCGCAGGGGGGTCGTATACAGCGGCCCCGTCGCGTGGCTACCGCGGGTTGCCGATTGAACGACCCCGCTTGCGGTGCAGATTGTGATGGACGCGGCTGGGGGCAGCGAGGTCGCCGGGTCGCGCGATGGCCTCGTCCTCCTGGGCTTCAAGTCAAGGGCGGCCCTCAAGGACTACCACAACATGCGGACCAGCTACTTTGTGTATCCCAACGAAAAGGTCGGCACGGGGGGTGGCGATGCAGCCCCCCCCCCCCCCCCCACCTCTCACCCCCACACGATACCAAACACCCCAATGCACCGAAGGTGCAATTGTCTTGTGTCTGCCTTCGGGCGCCGGCGCGCCCATAATAAGAACCCTTACCAGTACTTTAAGCCTCGGCTCGGGGAAGCATGCAAGCCGCAAGAACATCCGCCAGTACTCAATCCGCTACATTTGTCTCTGCATTTGACACCTGGCAGGCGGGGCAGCATCTTGTTCACAGTGTCCTTGTGTCCAAGCCGGCACCCGCGTAGTTGAAGGCTAGCTTGGTGGTAGGGTATTTATAACCTATGGCCATACACTGTCACAGCTGCAGTAGATATGAGCCCCCCCCCCCCCACCCCCCCTCCCCCCCCCCCTTGCAGTACAGTGCAGGTGATAAAAATATGTACAAGAATTATTTAATTCTACGTGGTGTGATTAAATAAAATGATATACATATATATATATATATATATATATATATATATATATATATATATATATATATATATATATATATATATATATATATATATATATAATCGTTCCTTTTTAACACATTGACCACCTTCCCGGGCCAGGGGCGCCATTTTGCGGCTGCCCGCCACTCATGACGCGGCCGGCCGGCCTTCGCCCGCGCTGGGTAGGCCTCGATGGCGCGCGAGGGCGCGGTGCTGAAACGAGTAGGGCTGCCGCTGCGCTGTCACGCCCCGACAACCTGATTCCGAGCCGCCCAGAGGAACCAACCGTATGGGACCACCTTACCAGCCGATTGATCCGGCACTGACACTTTTTGGGCCGAGCAGTTGTGAGGGGGGCTTGTGTGCGGGGGGGGGGGGGGGGGGGGGGTGGAGAGGGGAGCTGTTATGGACCCGGTCATGAGCCCGGGGTCGCATGCATGCGAGGGTATGGACTAGCAACCCCCCCCCCCGCCCCCCCCTCCAAAGAGGGTGGGGATGTGTTGAAATTCGGCCCTTGCTCGCTTGCTGCCATTTTCAACCGCCCCGCCCCGCCCCAGCCGCGAAGAGAAACAAAACTGCAGTCATCTTGAAACATGCCAGAATACGCCACGAAAACCATACGGACATTCCGGCTCGCTGCTGCAAAACGATTCATCATTATGTTTCGACCCGCCAACCCAATCAGATGGTGCGGTATGTGGTTCACAGCTGTGGCGACCACATTTTGCGTCAACCACTTGTTGGTGCGGTAGGGAGTATGGGTGAGGCGCGCACACGTTGAAGGGGTTATTGCATGCACGTCCGTGATGCTGCTTGACACCGTGACGCAATGCCTGTTGCAACTCGACCCGCTGGCTGAGCTGGCATCCGCGCGGGGTGCTCGCAGGCGCTGGCGGGCAGCAAGTCGACCTTTGTGGCCCTGCACTTCCAGATGTTCTCCCAGTCACAGATCGCCATCGTGCGGGTCCAGGGAAGGGGGCCGCCCACGAGCGCCCGCCTCGCCGCGCTGGTCGCCCAGCCAGAGGTCCCCCCCCCCCCCCCCCCCCCCCCTCCCCCCCGCACTGAGCCCCTCTAGGCAACAGCGATGTGTCCGGAGGGCGCCGCCCGGAGGGGGAGACTGACCGCGGCGAATCGGCGCGCCGGGCTCAGGTCCTTCTGGAGGATGACAGCGGGGCGCGGGTGCAGGTCACGCCCCCGGGCATGAACATGATTGTGCTCCCGTTTGCGGGCGACATCCGCCATGCCGAGGTGCGCGCCGAGCATCTCCCCCGCCATTGCATTTGTCTTCGCAATTGTGTTTGTGTTGTCTTCCTAGTTTATTGCGGTACGGGTGCCAGCAAATCAGTAAGAACCCCCAAGAACCCGCCCCAAATTATTGGGCTTGCGTGCAACCTGAGAGAACGTTTGCTATTGGTCCACTGTATTCTCATCTGTATTTGATCTATGGTAGGCGAGTCGTGTTCCTATTTGCAGTGCTTAAATTACCGGCGCACCGACACCCGTACCTGTGCGTGCGCACGCGCGTGTGCGTGAGAGAGAGAGAGAGAGAGAGAGAGAAAGTGTTTGTGTGTGTGTGTGTGCGTGTGTGTATTGAATTGTATTGCATTGTATTGTATTGCATTGCATTGTATTGTATTGTATTGTATTGTATTGTATTGTATTGTATTGTATTGTATTGTATTGTATTGTATTGTATTGTATTGTATTGTATTGTATTGTATTGCATTGTATTGTATTGTATTGTATTGTATTGTATTGCATTGTATTGTATTGTATTGTATTGTATTGTATTGTATTGTATTGTATTGTATTGTATTGTATTGTATTGTATTGTATTGTATTGTATTGTATTGCATTGTATCGTATTGTATGTATTGTATTGTATTGTATTGTATTGTATTGTATTGTATTGTATCGTATTGTATGTATTGTATTGTATTGTATTGTATTGTATTGTATTGTATTGTATTGTATTGTATTGTATTGTATTGTATTGTATTGTATTGTATTGTATCGTATCGTATTGTATTGTATTGTATTGTATTGTTAAGTATTATATTGTATTGTTAAGTATTGTTAAGTATTTTTCTGTATTGTGTTGTATTGTACTGTCCCCAAGCTCGTGCGCAACCCTCTCGCGTGCTTTGCACACGCCAACTCCTCCGCAGAATTTAGAGCCCTTCCGCCCAAAACCCTCAAGCACCTGACAACCCCCTTCCCTCGTGCCCGAGTCGTCCCCTGCTCGACATGCGCGCTGGACGCGCTGCCGCTCACATCCCATTACCGTAGCCACGCGTTGGGTTTGCTTCATAATAGCAGTATATGTATACGTGTTTTTGCCCCCCCCCCCCCCCCCCCCTCGCCTTCCCTCCCCTCCATCCAACATCAATATCGCACGGAGTCTAACTCGGCGGTGCTAAGCAACTCGTTTTTCCGAGCCTCGAGCCCGATTGAATCAATGCTGTTGGTGCTGTGCGCTTGGTGGGGCGGCGCAGGACCGCCACGCGGCAGAGGTAGTGCGCGCATCGGACGCGGAGGTTCGGCTGGCGGCGTCCGTCATCGACCACCTCACCGACGAGGACTTCCGGAGCACGGAGCTCCCCAACCCGGCGCTGCAGCACTACTACGCCGTGCTGCATGCGCTGGCGCTGGGGGAGACGTCCGACCCCGCGCAGATGCGCCTGAGGGACGCGACAGCGGAGGGCGTGGAGGACATGCTGCGCGACCACCCGGAGCGCGCGGCCGCACTGCGTGCGGCCGTGCAGCGCTTCAAGGTACGCCTGCCGGGCGGCGTGGCGTCTTTTGAACCCGTCGAGCGCGCCGGGGCGGCTGACCGCACGGTGTGCCGTCGTCCCAGGACGCTGTCCCAGTGTCTGCTGGCGAAGACAAGTCCAAGGCTGCGGGGAAGAAACGTCCCGCCGCAAAGGTGGGCTTGCGCGTGTGTGGGTGGGTGTGCTGTACAAGTGGGTGTGCCCTCGTGCCTCGTGTCGGTGTGTTACCCCCTCCCCCTCTCCTCGTATGTTGCCGCACTTGCTACTGCCGCAGTTCAACTTGAACACGGAGAGGGTGAGACGGGGTGGGTCGGGGCAAATCCATATTAATGTGACTGTGTCATGACTTATTTGTTCATCCCGTGTGGTACGTATGGGCGGCAGCGTGTGGTGATGCGGCCCCCGCCGGCACGCGGCTCTGGGCTAACCACTGGCAGCGGGTGGGCAAAGTTGGGCCGCGAGGCGACCGGCGAGCCAGGCTGACGGGGGCGGGGTATAGGTAGCCGATATACGACATACGCCCAATGTGTAAACTGTTGGAACCCGAGTGGCATGGACAACATACGGCATGACATACTTAGATGTATATATATGATACAAGTAGACCCGTTGCAGGAGTGTGGAATCCAGAGAGCCGCAAGGATCAATCGTAGTAGTCGCTACATTGTACAGCCCCGCGGTCCGTCGACCCGCCGACCCTGGGCCCGGCGTCTGACGGCAGGGCGGTGAGGCGGACGGGCGACGGACGAACGACGGCGTCCGGCGACGGACGAACGACGGCGTCCGGCGTCCGGTCCACGCAGCGGGCTCGGCGCTTTGCGCCATGCCCGCCCCGTAGACCTGACGAACGGCGACGACCGGCGACGACCGGCGGCGGCCGGGCGGCCGGTACCCGTACAGGTAGTAAACAGGGAAGGGTGGCGGTTATTTTGGTTTGCGCGGAATCATGGCGGAATCTGCAACCGATACATTGTCGATCTATATAATAATCTATGCGAAACCGCACCTTAAGTCGGGAACAGACAGACAGACAGACTCACCTCGTGATCAATATGGTAGGATGCACATGATATCACATGTCATATATACATGTCATACATCGGTATGCATGCCATATGACATGTATAAATCACGTGACATATGTGTATGACATATGGATACAGGATATGTGCACACACATATATGATAACATACACAGATGCCTACAAATACATATAGATATATTCCCCCGCAGTGGGACGGGCTGAGACTTAACGAATCGGAATCGGAATTGCCACTCTCCGAATCGGAATTGCCACTCCGCATCCTGAATGTGTCAAGTACACCCAAGAGCGGGGCACCAGGGGGTGTCGCTGCATGTATTCACATTCAATCGGATGCAGCGTGGGATAAACTCGAATCACCAAGTAATATGACTCTGTATGCACTACAGGCGGTCGCCGTAAGCAGCAGCATGTTTTCGCCACTAGATGAAGGGGGGGGGGGGGGGGGGGGGGGTTAATCCCCGCTTGCTTGGCTGCCCCTTGCGCGCGCATGACACCGCCAATACTGTGCACCCGCCAACAGATATCCTCCGGCGACGACCCAAAGCAGTGGACCGTGCCAACACTGAAGGACTACTGCGCCGAGCACGGCCTCAGCGCCTCGGGCAAGAAGGTGGACCTGCTGGAGCGCGTGGCAGAGCACATGGAAGCCAAGAAAAAATAGTTCTGTTTACCAGCGGCGTGATTATACACTCAGTGATGCAACGTAACGGCACGCAGATCTGCTGTAAAAATATGAGAAATGGTGAACCAAGCGAGTGGAGCCACGCCACACCGTCCAACTGGAACTTGGTGACTGCGCACGTTTTTTAAGAATACATGCCCGAGCGAAAAATTGTCCAGAAATGATTCGGCCAAAAGATATGCGGGGTTAATTGCACGGGTGCCGACGCACTTGATACAATAAGAACTACAGTTTTGAAATGGCTCTGCCCTTTTGCGTTTCACTAGGGGCACCGTGTTACAACAATAGCAAGAATAAGGATGTGCCTAGCAGCCCTATAGGGCTCCCATGCCCCGACCACTCGCAGTGTACGGTCTGGCGTACAGAGAATGCGTTGCTGGCCCTGGCACTACAAATACGAATACTTTCGAATACAAGCACCCGTATCGTGTTATTACAAGATAGTGGTAATGACCCCCCCCTCCCCACCGCCTCAGCGAATGTCACACTAAGAAGAACCTTAATATGCCGGCACCCCGCATGACAGAGCAAAATGACACGTTTTTCTAAGTGCGTCGGCACCTACCCGTATGGGTAATGAGTATCGGATGTGCAACTTGCTGGACGATAAAACGAGGCACAACAGCCAAGCAAGCGCGCATGGCAGTATTTATAAGAACACGCGACGGCACACAATTCACACA
>VCJN01003108.1:0-11709 GCA_006384855.1 Tetraselmis striata
GCAGAGAGGGGGAGACATCTGAAGCTATACGGTTGGATGTAGTTTAGAGGCGTCATCACTGCGAGGTACTAGAAGAATCAGCTCAGCCCTCCTTCCGGGGGATCCAGGCAATGGCCTCAGGGATTCCTCACATATCGTTATATCCGGCGGGGAGGCCTGGTGCACTCGGTCCGCATGCAGCATGTGCATCGGCACCGGTGGGTAGCAGCTGCAGCATGTGTATCTCCGCTGCGCCTTGATACAACGTTTTACAGGTGCCAACACAACTATCATAACACCTGGTTTATGCCGAAGATTGTGATTGCATGCTTTGTGTTGGAAAACTCGTTGCATATCACCAGTATCCATATTATTGGACCTCCGTCAGGTTGGTAGGTTGGTATTTGCAGACTCTATATTTCCGAAGCGGCACCCGCACTACACCGCTACGTGCACAGAAAGAAGTCACTCAGCGCAAGGTGTCGCACGCCTGGCCGAGGGGTAAGCTTACCTGTGCCGCCCAGCTGGCACACCCACGAGGCGCCGGTGATGATCTGGCAGCGCGGGGCCTCCTCCGGCAGCTCGGAGCGCGGGGTGGAGGCGCGGCTGCTGATGCGCCGGCCGGAGGAGGAGAGCGGGCGTGGGCTGGTTCCAAAGTCCCGCGACCCGCGCGGCCGGCCGTCGTCCTCTGGGTGCCTGCTTGCCTGGAGGTTGGGCAAGGCGCGTCAAGCGAGGGGGTTATGGGCAGACGACCCCAATGCAGCATGCCTGCCATCTGCAGCCAGGGGTTGGCCTAACCACACGGGTCGACTTGGGTGGGTAGTAATGTTTCATGGCGCTTCCTGTATGTAGCCTGGATCAGCCATTGCCTCTCCCCAATTGGGAGAGCAGGGGGAGGTAACTTGCAGGGCTACTCTTATCTACCGCCCCAGAGGGGAGTAGGCACTTATGCGCTCTAGATATGAGTAAGGATAGTAAGGATAGTAAGGAGAATGCCCCGCATCCGCCCCGTGGCATGGTCTCCTCGCTTCTACTGAGGAGAGAGGCAGCCGATAAGCCGCAGGCACATTGCCTGTGCGGTAAGGTTGGTAAGTAAGGCTTCCAGGATTAATCTCGGGATAGTCATTTGCTGTTACAAGACAGCCTTTGGTGGTACGCTTACGGAATTGTTTTAGAGAAGCATTCCAGCCAAGTCCAAGATAAAGTTGGTAATCACTTCTCGAAGATATATGATTCCAAGAAAGCTCAGCCCTGGCAGCTTCCCTGCGTGGCGTAGCACCGATTTTCGTCGGCGGGCCGGGGTGATGCAGGGGTGCGTGGCGGCGCGGTGACGGCTTACCCCCGGGGAGCGCCAGCGACCGCCCAGTCCACTGCTGTCGACGCTGTCCATGCTGGCCTGCTTCCCGCGCGACGGCAGGTGCAGCGGCAGCGGGAAGAGCTCCACTATCCTGGGGGCGCCCGGCACGGAGGGCAATCGACTGGGGGCGGACGGTGCGCTGGGCATGCGTCCCACCTCGGCTTCCGCACCTACGGATGGGCGCCGGCAAGAGCGGGGGGCAGCAGAGAGAGGAGTTCGATCATGGCTGGGAAGGGCTGAGCGGCACAGAGGGAGTGTGTGCCTGCGTGTGCATGTGTGTGCATTTGTGTGTGTGGGGGGGGGGGGGGGGGGGGGGGGCTGAACCTTGGCTAGCTCCGCTTGCACAGGGATTGCGCTGCAGACCAGTGATGCCGTCACATTGCGACGGATCACTGGCCTCCAGCTCCAGCAGCATCAGCGCCTGGCAGCAAGAAAGAGTGACAGCACGGGCAAAGAGGGGGGGGGGGGGGGGGGGGGTGAGAGATTGTGGCAGGGGAGGGGAGGCATATCTGCAGTGGGGAGGGCGGAGATTCGAGGCACCTTGCTGCCAATGGCGACCATGCAGGAGGAGTTTCCTGGGACGGGCAGGACCTGTACAGGAGATATGGGTGTATCAGAGCGCAGCAGCCCCCGAGCGGAATCCCACGCAGCCACCCGTCGGGGGTGCTGGGCAAGCAAGCCCGCCATCTGTCAACCCCCCCCCCCCCCCCCCACCCCCCCGCCCGCCTCCCTCAGCCCCTTCCCTGCTGCACGCACGAGACATATCAGCCACCCTCGGCGAACCTGTGTGAGCAGGCCGAACTGCTCCTCGTGGGGCAGCGGCACCCGCATGAGGCAGTGGATGGCAGCGGCGCTGCGGTCCCACTCCAGCAGCTGCACCTCGCTGTACGCCGAGCCCTGCACCAGCAGGGGGAAAGGGGGATGTGCAAGTGAGTAAGGTGCGCGTAGCTCCTTGCCAACGCGGGTGAGGCGAGGCGGGGGAAGGGAGGGGGGGAGGGGGGAGGGGGAGGGGGAGGGGGAGTGGGGGCGCCCGTACCGCGCGGTGGACAGCAGCTGCGAGGCGCAAGTGCGACGGTGGGGCGTCGCTGGGTTGGCCGGCACTGTTGTCCAGGAAGACTAGGCTCCAAACGGTGCTCCAGCGGGTTGGCATGGAGGCGCCGCTGCGTGTCAGTGCGAGGGGAAGGAGAAGGGGCTGAGCCAGAGGGAGGACAAGACACAGGAGAGCAGCAAGAGGAGGGGGGTGGGGGCTAATGCTTGCGTGCATGCAGCGTTTTTTCCGTTTTGTGCGGAGGCAGAGCGCCTACCTGCATCCTGCTTGCGTGTCTGCCCTCTCACGTTCTGAGTAGGTGGCGCCCTCGCATGAAACGAGCTGCTCTATGCCTGCAGGGAATGGCAGCCGGCGTAAGTACGCATGCCCCTCCCCCCCTGCCCGGCCCCCACCCTTGACGATCAGCACGAGGGACGCAAGAAGGGGGGGGCTGTGCACCTTCTCCTTGCTGGGTCTGACAGGCTGGAAAGAGCGTCAGGCGGTCGCGGAAGGCTGCCACCGCCACCGCCCACCCGTGACGCTCCACCGCCAGGTGCTGTCCCATTTCCTGCAGGCCAAAACCTGGCGCGCAGGGGGCAAAGGTGTGGCAGGAAGGAAGCCAAGTTGGGGGGGGGGGGGGGGGGGGGGGGGTTGAGGGCAGGGAGGCGCTCAGCACCTGCCAGTAGTCCCCAGCATGAGCATGTCGCTTGCATTGGCATGCAAGCAGGGGGTGAGTGAGACACCTTCGCTGCCAATCTTGACATGGGAGACAGCGACAAACCTGCCAAGGCGAAGCCAGCACAGCGTAAGCTCTGGGTGGGACTACAGACGTCGAGAAGATGGTAGAGGGGGCACGATGCTGTGTGTGGGCAAGGGGGCTAGGGGCGCACCTGTGCAGGCTGCTGCTGAACGCAAGGAAGCTGAGCGTGCCCGAGTCCGACAGCACCGCCAGCAGGTCTCTGCCCTCCAGCTCCTGCTTACGCCATCCGGCGCTCGATAAGAAATATGCCGACGATATCGATCTAGTCGCCCTGAAGGTGATTGTGCACCCCCCCACCCTGGCCACCCCTACCCCCACATCATCACAGGGCTATTCTTGCACCGTTACAGCATGTACAGATGTGGTGTTATCTATCACCTTGTCTCCTCTGAGTGCCCCCCCCCCCCCCCCCTTGTGATGCACAAGCTGCAGCAATAGACAATGCAAACGCTGCGATGCCAAAAGGCGACTGCCTATCTCGCTCTCCCTCCCCTCTATTTCTAGTCCACGGCGAGCAGCGGACCCTTGTGAATGAATCAGAATGCGTGCGCGGGGGGGGGGGGGGGGGGGGGGGGGGGGGGGGAGGTGTACCTCGGGCCCGCCCCCCCGCAGCGCGGCATTCCAGGGGAGCACCGCCAGCTGCCTCACCGTGCCACCCACACGCTGGTGCCACACGCTGTGCAGCCCCTCGCCGCCCGGCGCCAGGGCTAGCAGCTCCACCGCCGTCTCCTTCCCCACCGCTACCTCCTGCCCCTGCCCAGGGCGGAACGTGCCGCGCGCCGCCTGCGCCACCACGCTACTGCCCAGCACGCTGCGCGCCAGCAGCTTCATCGCGCGCCCCTCGCGCTCGCTACGCCGACGGCGCCACCAGCGTATGAACAGCCGAAAGGAAAACCTTGTCGGCGACGGTGTCTCGCTGCCGACGGTCTCAGGCCAGTGAGAGACTCCCAACGGCTGACACTATCTCGCAGGGTGTTTTCGCCTCTCCCGGGCAGCAGCAGTGCGCACGCCGCGCCCTGATGCGAAGTTGTCGCCTCCCTCGCGCGGCGCAATCGCTGCGTGGTTCCCGTTTCAAAGTGTTTTGCCCTTTGCGCCAAATTTCCTGAAGGGCGTGACGTCCTGACCCGACGACGAGGACGGTCTCGGCGACGCTGGCTGCTGCTGCAGGTACCGTCCTTGCTTGCGACAGCGTCTCGTTAGACCACTGCGACGTCGATTATGTAGCGCCATGCCTCTTCGTCGACCGACGAGGCGGAGCAGGCCGATGCAGCTGACGACGTAGCAGCACGCGCGCCGGGATGCTGACGAACGCATCGTCGCGTATTTATAATCATGCTCGAGTCGGGGCGTGCTTTGACGCGCATGCTCGGCTACAATAACATTAATAATTTTAAATTCTGAAGACAACGGTCTTACGACATTAGTATTGAACGTCATTTATGGATAGCGATTTGCACTCGTCCAACGCATCAGTTCGTCTCACCTGGGTGGCAAGGATATTTCAAAACAGGACAGGTAGTAAGGATAGATTGTACTTGCACATGCGAAAGAGCGGTGATAGTAGTATGGCTTTGAATAGTTCGAAAGCAGGGTTGCTGCCCTGCAATTGTCGGATAAATTGTGCGAAGGGCGGCTTGACGGCTGCCATTTTACTTTCAAAAGAGCCGCTTTAATTTTTACATATGCATAATAGTGTGATGACATTCTGTGGGGACCACAGACAGATGCTCGTTTGCTGCCGCTGTACAGATGGCGACGCGATATAATAGCACCTCGAACAAGAACATGCCATACCTGTCAGAGGTCCAATGTAGACAAAACCTATAGTGACGGTTCTTGTATGTGGGTTGCATGCAAGCCCAAGTTGAGGCTGATGATGAGGTAGATGCGCTGGCACACGTACATGCGCATGGCTACTACTGCCAAGGAGCCGGCCAGCAGCACTGCTTAAAATTTGGGCCAAGGGGCACACCGGGAACACACGACAGGCGCAAACAAGCGCTACTCTACAAAGCGTGTGCCTCGCTCATAGAGATGGTGTGATGCTGGCGCGCTGGGAGCTGGCGGCAGGGCCTCAGGAGCACACATGCCTACTGGGAGCTGGAACAGCTGAGTCACGATAATCTAAAGCAGATACGTACGGGGAGTTTTTGCCTGTACACTGATAGAAGCGCTGCAGCGCGTGCACCGCCGCAGCGTGGGCCTGATCAGTCTTGCTTGGGCCCTGCATTGGCGGTCTTTGATGCTGGCAGCCGGCAGCAGCATCGCCATGCCGCACGCAACAGGCAGCGGGACAGCGCGAAGCAAGCGCAAGCCACAAGCCCTCCCACCGCCAGCGCAAAGGCTACCGTGTCCACCGAGAAGTACTGCAGCATGGTCAGCTTGGCTGCCGGCCGCATAGTGAGGTGCCCCACGCCGTTCTCGCCAACATACTCCACCCAGCGCAGGGCGCCCTCCATGCGCGGAGCGCCGCGACTGATGCGCCGCATGCGCGCCGCTGATGCGGCAAAGCTTGGCTCGTGCAGCACCCTGTGCATCGCGCCTTCCAGCCGCTCGGCGCTGAGCTCGTCCCGAGGCACAAACAGCCCAAAGCCGGCGCGCGCAGCCTTGTTGCAATTGTCGAACTGATGCGCCAAATAAACATAGCACGCACGCACACACACACACACACACACGTCAGAGTATCCTCCGTTGACAGCATGCAAGGAAAGAGACTAAAGTCGGCAGAAGGGGGGGGAGGCGGAAAGCCCTCAAAAATGTTACGCTGTGGACATCAACAGCAACTATCATTAGTCGGTTCCCTGATAATCTTCATTTCCTTAATGCGCCGCATCTGGGCACATGTGATGGGGGAGCAGCCGCGCCGCACCTGGTCACCAAACTGCGGCACCCCCACGATTGGCACCCCATGGAACATGACCTCGCTCATGCCGTTGTTCCCGCAGTGAACCAGCGCCAACGCTGTGGCAGGATCCGCCAGCAGGTCGTTGTAGGGGATCCACAGCGCCAGCCACACCCTGTGCTGCTCCACCCCTAGGGTCGTCAGCGCCGTCTGCGCTGCTGCCAGCTCCTCCCCTGTCTTGAGCTTCCATACCATGCGGTACTCCGCCGGCAGTGTGGCAAATGCGCGCGAAAAGGCACCGATTGTGGCGGTGCTCAGGTAGCTCGCAGAGCCGAACGACAGGACGATGAGCGGCCCGGATCCGGCTGCCAGCCAGGCGCCCAGGTCGCCCGGCACAGCCTGGCCCTCCGTGGCAGTCAGGGAGCCGATGAGCTGTGTGGCGGGGCTGTGGTAGGCGGGATACTCATACCCCCAGTGGTTAGTGACGAGAAAGAGGGAGCCACTGCGGGATGCATGGATCGGCGGCGGATCACTTAGGGGAATCCCTAGTTGCGCCAATGCCTTGCCTACTACCTCCTTCCTGGTGCGCGAAAAGAGAATGTGCGCCGCAATCGATTGGCCCAGGTTGCGCAACCGCTGCCAGAAGTTCATTTCCGGCACCAGCCCGGAGCTCATCACTGGCACATACGCTGGATTAAAATCCACGACTTGGAAATTCTCAGGCAGCAAGATAAACCCCGCTGTGAGAAGGCCCACCGCGCCGCCGCGGAGATTTATCACGTCTGGAAGCCAGCCGTTGCAGGGAAAGTTGTAGGCGTAGACCAGGACGTCCCAGGTACCGCCCTGGATGTCAGGCTGCGAGAGCAGCGCCGGGCACTGCCCGTAGATAAACTCCAGCAGCGGGCGCATCCCTTCAAGCGGGGGAAGCGCCTGAAAGGCGGCTACCTGCTTTGGCGCCTCGACCCCTAGGCCGCTGTCGTACCACGCAACCTTGAAAGGGGGGTCAGCCAGCACCGCATACAGCGCCGCCTCCGGCTCGCCCGCCTGCGTGAGCCGCTCGATGTAGCGGTCGGCGAGCACCGTCACGTTGTGCCCGGCATCATGCAGCGCGCGCGCAACACGGAGTGTGTTGAAGGCTGGAGAGCCTAACGACGGCGACACCAGGACGTCCAGTCCTGCCGTGCATGGAGTGGTCGATAGAAGCAGCAGGAGCAGCAGCAGCGGCCGAAAGCCAACAGTCGCCGGCGCCCCGAGTTGCGCCATCGCTCTCGCGCAGGAGCGGGAGGGACTTAGTGGTAACGCTCGAGTGGAAAGCGTGCCACACCTCAGGCACAGTCGGGGGGTCGAGCGGGATGAGGAATTCTGTTTGGGTGAGTAGGTGGTTGACAGCCTCCGTTTTCCCCTACTTCTCGCGCGCGACACGTATCGCGCGGCGGGTGTGACGGCGATTCTAGCGCAGCGCTATAGCTATTATTATTCCTGACCCGGGGACGAAGAATAAGACAAATGCCGCGCAGCAGCGACGGTGCCGGCCTCCGATGTCGTGGACATGCAGCCTTTGCTGACGATAGGATTTGCTAATACCTTTTTTTGGCCCCCGGGACAGGACTGGCACCAGTGAAACTCTTGCAGCGTCTCTACGGCGGCCGTTTCGGCAGCAATCCAGTTACTGAAAGCTCGGGGTAGGCGACGCTCCGTTTTAGTCATTAAGCATTCCGCAAGACTAATGGAAGGCTAGTGGTAAAATTTCCAACATTGTTGGATCACCGTCTAAAACACTGCCATCAAAATACCCGGCACTGACCACGAAAGATCCACGAAAGGTTGCTACCCGTACTACCTGTACCGATACCTGTACTGTATGGGAACGGTATCCTGAGCACTTTTCCTCAGCCGTCAGATCCGCCCGAGAAGCGAGTGGGCCGTCGGATGGACGAATTGACCTGACGATACCCTAGCGGCTGTGCTCATGAGCAAAGTCGCGGGGAGCCGTCGATCTAGATCGACTGCCCCTGAGGCGTGGCGTAGCGGCGCCGCGGGAGGCGGGAAAGTCGCTATTCGTTTCGAGAAAAGTGGCAGGATTTTCAAACGGCGAGCGAGCCGTCCGAAAACATCATCTGCGCTCAGCCCGTCCCCGCGTCTGTCCTGGTACGGGAAACAGGGCTCTTCGCCGCCGCCGCCGCCGCCTCCAGTGGCTGGCTCAGTGTGCTAGTGGGTACCCACTCTTCCACGAGCAGCCACTGTCGGCGGCAGCCATTAAGCGAATCCCGCCCGCGATCGGAGGCAGGAGACCACGCCCCATCTTGTACCCAACAGGTAGGGGGAACCTCTCCACCTTTCTCACTCAGGCGCTTCTCGACGTGCCGAACTAGGCGCTGTCCCTCGCGCGGAGCCTACTGCCGAGTGCCAGCAGCACGCGCAGTGCGGTAAACGATCGCCGCCGGCGCAAAGCCGGGTGGGTTATTTCGTGAGCGCTGATCTTGCGAATTAGGTATACCCGCTGATCCTGTGCCGGCGATCCTCGCAGGGTTATCGTGGGGGGGGGGGGGGGGGGGGGGGGGGTCACGACGATACATGGCGGCTCATGCTTAACAGCTCAGGACATAGACTCTAGCTTAGTTATGCGTCTCTTCCTAAGTTTGTGTCCGACTGTCTGTCGAACGCGTGTCTGCCAAAACGCGTCGAATAACCCCCCCCCCCCCCCCCCCCCTCCCCCCCTCGCCGCCATCGGGCTTCGCCCCGCGCTCACGCTCACCGGTCAGTGTGTTTGAAAACCTCGGCGCAGCCTACGCTAATCCATTGTTGTCGTGCTTAGCTTATGGGCGGGACAGCAGCAGTAGGCGGGTTGTCGAGCTCCTGCGTCTACAGCAAGAATACTGGCTATGTGCCGCCAAATGTGGCGAATTTGTTGTTGAGGCGAGAAGGGTTGTCGGGGATTGCGCCGAGGGGGCTCATTACACATTGAAACTACGAGTTGCCCCGCACAGGTGCATCATGGAAGACCCTGAAAGCGAGATGATAACAGCGATGGAGGCGGCAGGCATACCGAAGCCTTCTGACCGTTTGGGTGCGCAGATCGTTGATGTGTGTAATGCGGTTGTGACATCTAAAGTGTGTACTGTATGTGTATTCTTTTTGAATTTATGTATTATGTCGATACCACTGTCTGCGCTTGTGCACAACATGAAAAAGAAAAACTGTGTTTGGTGTTACCCGTAATGTGCAGGGGATCTTTTGGAGCGCTATGAGTCTGATGAGTGGAGCGCATTCCGTATGCAAATAGCTGAGCAAGCGATCAGTGACAAGAACGCGACACAGAACAAAAACACCGCTGGGAAATACGGCGCAGGGGACAGGAAGTTCGTCCATTTCTGGTAAGCGATAGCACGGCCTTGCCATGCAATGTCCATATGACACGTGTTACTGTCGACATACACGTCGCTAAATCAGCTGCAGCTGACTTTGTTCGTCATGCCAGAACTCGGCATATCTGAATATCTGCATGTTTGTGTTTGTTGCTTGGCAGCATGTTTGATACCAAAGGGGAGAGGCGCCCTGGAGACCCATATTTGGATTCGAATGGGCGTCCGATATCTCTGGCATCAGAGCAAGGCGTGACAATTGCTGCGGCGTATCTCCTGTGAGTTCAAATAATATGCCCTGTGGTGAATTTTCGGTTCGTGGGTGTGAGCAGCCGAAGCGATTTCTCGTCCTCACATGTTGTATTATGCACGATTGCAGATTTCTTAGCAATAATATGCCCGGTGCCCCCAAAGCAATCAAGAGAGAAGCGATTGTGGTGCGGATTCCTTTGCCGTGCGTGCACCTTGTAATAGAAATAGCATGGTTTGCATGCTCCATATTCAATGACATCCCATGTGTTTGCAGTCATATGACACCATAAGGAGCTGTCTGTCATCATTGCAGTGGAGGTACTCGGAAGACTTAATCCGCCTTAATGATCAGGAGGCAGCGGCTCGCTTGGTAAGTCACTGCTCTTGAAGACACCTGAATTTATGTAATGTAGCATTGTATTCGTTTTGTGATCACTACACTGCAGACTCACCCTTATCGACATTTTCGGTCGCGGTGTTCCTTCGCGCAGCCAAAGCAGTTGTTGAAGGATGATGCACTCTACAAGCAAATATGGAAAAACAAGCAGAAGGACTTGCAAGAGGCACGCAAGAGGCACGAGGACGGCCGTGACCCACAGGTGTGTCCATTGAGGCCGAGGTTTGAATTTGCAAGGGGGAGGGCAGATGATCGTTGCGTTCTGATAGAAATGGCGTTGCATGTTGTGGTATGCAGAAGGACACATCCTCCAAGTACTTGTCTGAGGACGAGTTACTTGCTTTCATTGTGTCTCTTGTGCTTCCTCCCGCTAGCGGCAATGATACCAATTACAAGGCTGAAAGGCGTGCTATGCTGGCCGCCAAGTCGACATTGACGTATGCCACTGCAAGCCGCGGGGGTGAAACCACCGAGCTGCGGTGGTCTGAATTGATGGCTCCCGAGCTGAATGCCCATTTAGGTAGCTCCCCACGACCCCCTGAAATGATTATCACCGCGCCTCGATGCGCATGTTGCATGTAGTGTTTGCTTCCTGAGACCAATGCCCACGTAGCATACGTGTGATGTGTGCCGTCTCTGTGTGATTGATATGTATGTCATGCTGATACATACAACTGCTGTGCAGGGCCCTGTCCATTTTTCAGCGTCACCCTTCCCGTGATCAGCTCCAAACAGCAAGCCGATCTCAGCACAACCTATGTGTCGGTGGGAAGATCATACAACCCGATCATGGACCCGTTCAGGGCGATGGGTGAGTATGCGGTGCTGATTTTCACTCTACTCAAGACAATGCGTTTCCCGGATCCTCGGGAAGGCGATCAGTGGAGAAAAGCGAAGATGTTCGCAGGTCAGATTCTCCCCCCTCCCTCTGCGTTCATACACATCATTCAGGCCAAGTACTGCGGGAGTTATCACTGATCTTATCCGTGCCGCTACCAGGAGGCAAAAGTCCAAACATTCCGATGTCCAAAGAGGCAGAGCACAAAGCTCTAGACTCTGTCTTGCGGGATACAATGGGTTTCAACCCCACTGCCACGCGCCATCTCTTCCATGGTCAGGCAGCAAATGATATGAATCAGCAAGGTCTGATCAATTCCGTAAGTGCCTCAGCTAAATGTGATGTGCGATGTCACAGTTTGCCAGCATATGACCACCTGCCTTTCTGCTGCTACAATATAGATTGCTTTCAATGGCTGCATGCTGATGTTAATGTAGGAACTGAAAACCATTTGGGAGGGCAAGAAGGAGGTGATCAACAAGAATTACTTAGGCCCTAATCAGCCTCTCAGCCTCATGGCTGCTGGATGGTGGCCTGGTGTCGCGGAACGCGACTTCTCCAAGATCTTTCATCCTCGCATGTGCCAGAACGTGCCGGAGAGCTTGATCCGGAAGCTCGCTCCCTGGCTGATAGAGCTCGAAGAGGTGCGCAATGCTACTGCTTGCAATAATGCCATCCACGTAGCTTCCATCCTGCCATCTGTCCTGCTGCTGTATCACGCGCATGCATGGCTTTGCACCTGCACTAATATTGAAATCGGTGATATCTTTGACAGCGGGTCCGCTCCATGGGAGACACCGCCGAAGAATCGCACAAGGCTGTACCACAGAGTCTACGGTTCATCATGATAGTGCTGGTGCAGGTTAGGCCTTATCGCAGTCCCTTCCACCCTCCC
>VCJN01003109.1:0-18818 GCA_006384855.1 Tetraselmis striata
AGGACTCGAGATCCAGCGCGGCGCCAAGGCGCGGCGGCCGGGGCAGCGCAGCGCCAAGGCGCGGCGCCAAGGCGCGGCGGCCGGGGCAGCGCGGCGCCAAGGCGCGGCGCCAATGCGCGGCGGCCGGGGCAGCGCGGCGCCAAGGCGCGGCGGCCGGGGCAGCGCGGCGCCAAGGCGCGGCGGCCGGGGCAGCGCGGCGCCAAGGCGCGGCGGCCGGGGCAGCGCGGCGCCAACGCGAGTGGGATGGGCGGGGCAGCGGTTGCTACCGAGTGAGGCGTAGCATCGTTTGCAGTAGCAACGCAGCCTTTTCCGGTGTGACGCCGCATGGATGTAACCCAGCAGTACGCGCAAAGTGCAAGTGCAAGCTGCTGATGGCGGGGATCCCGCGGGGGGGGGGGGGGGGGGGGCAGCGGCTGTGGGATAGGCGGGGCAGCGGTTGCTACCGAGTGAGGCGTAGCATCGTTTGCAGTAGCAACGCAGCCTTTCCGGTTGCATAGTGTGACACCGCCTGGATGTAGCCCAGCAGTACGCGCAAAGTGCAAGTGTTACACGTCCGTGTGCCCCACCCAATGACATTGCGCCGGACCTCACTGACGGCATGTCTCGCTCTCCTTCATCTCCTGGGCCGTCCGCCGCCTCACCCTGCGCACCCCACCAGCCGCGCGTGCCTTCTCGGAAGCCTCACACACGGCGGCGCGAGTCGCGTCGTGGAACGCGTCCCTGACATGGCGGAACTCCGCCCTCACCGTGGCCGTGGTCGGGCAGGGGACTGCCCGCTGATGGGTCGCCATGCATGGGTACTTGGGGCCGCACAAAGCCGGGGTGCCATCGCAGCAACACTCCCAGTCCGTCCGTTGGCCGCAGTCCACACACATGATAGTGCATGTGGCCGCCTCCCGCCACTCCTCGTACTGCTCCGGTCAACATGGCGACGAGCAAGTCGGCATGTCCCGCAGGTGGCTGCGGGGCGGGTGGCGCGAGCGCAGCCTCGCTCGCCTCAACAACCCCCTCAGCCCGATCAGTCGCCTCGACCACGGCCTCCTCCGCCTCCTGACGCGGCGCACCAGGCGCATCATCGTCGCCTGGCAGGGCGCCCCCCCCCGCAACGGCGCCGTCGGCGGTGGCCGACGCCGTCGTGGCGGGGTGTTGTGAGGAGGTGGCCCTAGACATAGGTGGGGCCGGCACCGCCATGTGTTGCTCCACATGCGGTGCGGTTCCTGACGCGACAGCTCCGTCGCACCAGTACCGGCGCCGGCACCCCACGCCTGCTGGGCTTACCACCAACCGGCATGTTCCTTTGGGAGGCGGTTCATCCGCGTCGGAGGTGAGCGGCGGTGCTTGTGTGGGTGTCGATACTGCCCGGCCATTAGGGCTCCCGCCGCCTGCCGCTCCGCCAACCCACGCCGCGGCGTGTGCTGCGCCCCGCATAGTCGCCTCGAATATATTATACATGACGCGGGGACGGGGGGGGGGGGGGGAGGGGGGGGATTCGTGCGTTTCGTATGTCGGCAGAACGGCGTGCGAAGCTGCAGCTGGCGAAGGTGGTGGAAGTAAGCGTGGCGGCGTCGGCGGCGTATTGCCGTGCGTGCATGCGTGCGCAACCCCGCGGCAGCAAGCCCCGGACTCGGCGTGTGCCGGCGGCAGAGCTGCGAAGCCATGGACACGGTACGGGATGCCAAGTCTGGCTAAGCAACTGCCGAGGCTGGCGGCTTAACCCCCATGTCCGGCGGTTGAGGGACGGAAAGTGCGTAGAAGTTGATCGGCAAAGCGGGCATGTAAGCCTGGCTGTGCTAGGTTCCTATTAGGTAATGGCGGTTTGTGCTAAGTAATTCGCAGGGGTGGACCATGCAGCGCAGGTAGGGGGCGGTATAAATGAGGCCGGGCACATATATGAGATTCACAATATAAATGAGGCCGGGCACATATATACTGCTCCACGAAACGACACTGTGGCACGTGTAGTTGAATAGACCCCCCCCCCGCCCCCCCACCCCCCGCCGGGTCGGCCCGCCAACCCGCCACGGCATTTAATATCTGTCATGCATCGCCGGGGTATGTGTGAGTGGATGCCCCGCCGCCACATCCCCCCCCCCCCCCCACCCCCCCCCCCCCCCCCCCATTTACACTTGTGCACTCATAAAGTTTGGGCTGGTTTCGGAGCAGTACATGTACGTATGTATATACATACAATGGAACGTAGGACCTGCGCGGAAAGAGGCGGGGCTGGCGGAGTGCGTTGGGGGTGCGTAGAGTAGCGTGTTGGTGAGATTCGGGGTGCATCGGACGCCGGATGCCCATCCACCCAGCGTAAAAGGCGCGTACGTAATATTCACACTATATTAACACACAAATGTGTGAAAACCGGACATTCCGTGCCGGATGGATGGGAATACGGCGTCCGATGCAGCCAAAACCCCAGGAACACGCTATTCTATGCACCGCCAATGCACTCCGCCAGCACCGCCTCATTCTCTGTCGATTTCGAAAACGCCTTCACATTATCCACCGCTAATTGCAATTGCCACCGTGTAATGTTGTCACGATGTGCGCACACAACAACACTTACTACCGGTTCCGACGCGGATGGAGGCGGGGCTTGCGGAGTGCATTGGCGGTGCGTAGAGTAGCGTGCTGTAAATACTTGGGGTGCATCGGACGCCGGATGCCCATCCACCCGGCGTAAAAGACGCGTAATATTCACACTATCTTAACACACAAATGTGTGAAAACCGGACATTCCGTGCCGGATGGATGGGAATACGGCGTCCGATGCAGCCAAAACCCCAGGAACACGCTATTATATGCACCGCCAATGCACTCCATCCGCAACCCCCGCCTCATTCCCAGTCGTACGTGCTTGTGCACACGCACGGAATGCTTGCACTGCTCCGAAAGCACTGTCACATACCCCGCTCATTGGGTACCGATTGCGGCGCATGCACGGCTAGATATTTGTTTACATAAACCCGGGGAGGGGGGGGGGGGGGAGGGGCGGGGGGGGGGGGGGGGGGGGCACAGTGTCCCGCTACTCACCCTGCAATGGATTAGGGCGACGATTGCAAACAAGACGAGGAGGCGCGAATGAACTGCTCCGAAACCACGCGATGTGCCGGGTGACCTCCATATCCAGCACGTCCACCGATGCAAGTAATAAGGACAGGACCCCCCCCCCCCGCCCCCCCCCACCCGCCAAAGTGGAGGAAGTGTAGGAGTACAACCGGAGCATGACGTGATCCATTGTCGCTTATTTACAAGCACGGGCGGTGCTGCCAGACCCGATCGTCTACGGCCGATATAATATTCACACTATATTAACATCGGTGCACACCGCCGCACACCGCCGCACACCGCTGCACAACGTTGCGCGCGCACATTCGTCGCGCACATATACGCGCGCCCTACCGCACATATTATCCCGGATTCACTCGGTGAAACCGCGTATTCATTACGCCGTGCTACTTCAACAATAAACATTGCGAAATTACACCGACACAATGCCGCACCGACTAGCTCTTGACAATACGTGCATATAAATAGTAGTGGCGCGCTGCTCCTCGCCTCCGATGTGTCGTTGACTGCTGCGGAAGGCGGTCGTCGACTGGGTGTTAGTTTCTCCACCTCGGCCGCCCCCCCCCCCCCCCCGCCCCTTCACCGCTCACAGCGCCATGGCAGACCTCGCCCCCCGGGCAAAAGTGGGCGGCGAGCCTTGTTGTCTCGCGTGTCCGCGCCGCCGGCATCGAGGAGGACGAGAAAGACATGAGGAAACGCGTGACAAGGTGGGCGCGCAACAAAACACTCCACCCTCCACATTAGCACGCACCCACTCGTGGCTAACTTGTGCCGCGCGCAGGTTCGTCCGGGAGCGCCGTAAGGCCCACCTCAACGCCAAGGCTTCCACAGTGCCAGCGGCGCAACTCGTGGTGGCCGAGGAGGCCGCATCCTCAGCCGCTTAAAGGCGAAACGATTGTGGCTTCTTGTGGGCGTCTCGGCACAGGGGGCGTCCCGACGCCAAGGTAAGGAAGCTCATGGCGGCGTCGTCGACGGCACAGCCTCTCGGGGTGGTGAAGACACTGACGGATGACAAGAAGCGGAAGAGGCCAGTGAAGAAGCGCCGAGGTAAGAAACTGACGGTCGCGGAGTCGGAGGCGGAGTCGGAGGCGCAGGCAGAGGCGGAGGCGGAGGCGGAGGCAGCGAGATCGTCGAAGCGGAGGGTCCCCCGGGCACGCAAGAACAAGAACAAGCAGTAGCCCCCGCCCCCTTACCCCCCTCCCCTCACTCCCCCGGCGGGAGCGGCGGGCGGGGGGGGGGGGGCGGGGGGACCACGCCCGCCCCCCCCCCGCCCCCCGCCACATGCCCCGACGGCAGCTGTCGCGAAATTTGTAATTCAAACATTCATCGGCAAACCGCTGCCTGCCCCCGCCCTCCCCCTCGCGAATATTTATGTAACGTGAGCACTCTTTGGCAAAACATGGCAGCCAAACCGCCCATCTGATGACCTTTGATCGGACGGCTGGCAGGCCCGTTCAGCAGTACTAGCTATAATGTACACAAAATTCCCCAATGTTACCAAATACGTACGGCTGCGATTTGCGCTCCCATGTACTAATAGTCGTAGTTATCCACAGGACGACTCGTCATCGCGCCCGGGTTCGTACTAGATACCCGGTACCGGCTTAATAAATATATCGCGTACTACCCGGTACTACACGGACAACCTTGTACCTTATACGTCAGTGCCATGTAACAATTCACCGGGCTAGTACGACTACCGGAATGATGACAAAAAGGATTTATCGCCCGCCGGCAATAACGCCGGATGTACTCGCACGTAACTGGATGGACGTGCCGCCACCAGCAGCAGCCTTCACGGATAAATAATAGTCGGTTTAGGGTTTTAGGGTTTTGGGTTTTTAGGGCTTCGTCGAAAAGAAGTTATCTCGCACGCCGTAGATTATCGATTAACTGGTGTTATGAATAACGATGCTCTCCGGCCGCAAAGAGACGCTGAGGCCGCGAAGCCTTCCGATGCGTCGGGGGGTCCAAGTGGATCTAAGCGAGGTGAACGATAGTATCGCGGAGCTCGAAGCGAAACACGACATCGATACCGAGAATTTGGAGGCCGGTCTCGGGGAAACACAATCAAATGCGGAAGGCCTCTTCAACGCGGCCACCGCCGCCGCGGATGCGCTATCGTCGCTCGAGGACGATATCGTCGCTCTATCGAACTTCGCTCACGAGTGCTGCGAAACCGCCGAATCGAACTTCGCTTAGCGAAGAGATCGCTGCGATCGATACCTCGTCGTATATCCCTCAAAGCGAGAAGTCGCGATTTATCGTGGACCTCGTCGAGCCTTTCGCGATAGGAGCGCACGCGGATAACGCCGGCCGGATTGACGTTTTCGGGACACTTCGCAGCCCCCTTGGGCCTCTCTTCGATCTCGGCGAGCCTTCGAACCCATGGCGCGAAGTGTACGCCGAGAAATTGACTCTTTCGGACACGTCAAATCTAAAATTTACACACTTTTAAGGCGCGGAAGGCGATTTCAACCTCGACGACGTTATCGAATACGCGGTATCCCTCGTCGCGACTCCCGATCACCCAACCACGGTTTCGCTTGAGCGCATCAACGAAGTCAGTTTTAACCACGGAATTGTCGTCAAGGGCGATCTGATACCGCACGAAGAAAACGCCGGGTTCCCCCCATTATCGCGCGTGGGAAATCTGACTTATCCGTTCTTGGGCCATTTCACAAACCTCTTCGCGGGCAACATCTACGGCCTCGACGAAGGTGGTTCGACACGTCGTGTCCTCCTCGAAGGGGACGCCGCGGCTCTCCCCGCGTGGATCACGGACCTTCAAGACGCCGACTTCACGGGCCCCGCCGGCCCCGCCGGACCGCCCGGAGCCGACTCGACCGTGCCCGGCCCCGAAGGCCCCACCGGACCGCCCGGACCCGCCGGACCGGCAGGAGCCGACTCGACCGTGCCCGGCCCCGCCGGACCGCCCGGACTGCCCGGACTCGCCGGACCGCCCGGAGCCAACTCGACCGTGCCCGGCCCCGAAGGCCCCACCGGACCGCCCGGAGCCGACTCGACCGTGCCCGGCCCCGCCGGACCGCCCGGACTGCCCGGACTCGCCGGACCGCCCGGAGCCGACTCGACCGTGCCCGGCCCCGAAGGCCCCACCGGACCGCCCGGAGCCGACTCGACCGTGCCCGGCCCCGAAGGCCCCACCGGACCGCCCGGAGCCGACTCGACCGTGCCCGGCCCCGCCGGACCGCCCGGCCCACCCGGGGCCGATGGCGCCGATGGCGCAGACGCCGTGTTGCCTTCGTGGATCGCAACTTCGCAAAGCGCAATACCCCTCAGCGGTTTCGACAACGATCTCTCGCTCGCCGCGGATAGTGTCGAGTGGGCGAATGTGTTGAATCGCCCAACGATCCCTTCGCTAGTCGGCTATGCGACGGAGGCATGGGTTTCTTCGCAAGATTTTGGAGCCGATGCCGATTGGGCCTCGCTGTCCGGCCGCCCGCTTTGGACCGACAAGTTCATATACACGCAAAATTTCGGTCCCCAAATGTACCCAACAACCTCCGAGAATTACGACATCGTCGCTATCGATAGCATAACGCCTACCACCAACGACGTGTATAACTTGGGCCAAGATGGACTGCGATGGAAATTTGTGTACGCCATGAGCGGTCGGTTTGCGACGGATATCCATATTGGCGAAATCACCAACCATGCGAGATTCACGTACAGCACGGCCTCGAACCTCATGTCGGTGAGCCGCCCCTTGCTCCTTCCTCGGTCGCCCGAGCTGAGTAACGAGGCCGCGACCAAGGGGTATGTCGACACGGCAGTCGCGGGCGGGGGCAACCACGACCACCACGAGTACGAGCCGGCTAAATTTATGAAGGTAGTAGAAGAATTCGGAGAGTTTTACATAATCCCAAACTACGAATACGCTCGTACGCTAGATGAGTACGCGATATTTTAACACTTGGAACCTACTATGACTATACGACCGAATCCAACAACGACGATTTGCGATGGACCGAAATTTGGGCCGCAGATATCCACGCCTACTATGTCCGCGCCGAAAACCGACTTGTCCTAGACGAGCTAGTAACCAACGCAAGCATATCATATGTATAGTCGATAGAATCCATCGAGTTCTCGAAAAGCATCGTACCCAAAACCCACGACTCCCTTGATTTGGGGAAATCGGATCTTGCGTGGAAACACGTGTACGCCACCGACATCGAGGTTGAGGACGACATCAAGATCGGCAACGATATCCGATTCGTCGATTCGAGCGGCAACGACGTTTGTCGCCTCAAGTACCACCCCGACGGGTGCGAGGTCGATGGTAATCTCTTTCCGGACGGAAACCAAAAGTTCGATCTCGGGAAGGCTGGCGACGAGTGGCGCGACATATACGCGCAGTTTGCGACGATTACCGGCGGCGCGTCAATAGGCTCTTTGGAGACGCCGCTGCTCAACGTCACGGGCGTCATGTCGTTGAACGGGAATAAAATCACGCAGGTCGGGGCTCCGGACACCGGCACCGATGTCGTCAACAAATCGTATGTCGATACCGCGATTGCTAATATCACGACCGGGACAGGGACAGGGATCGATTGGGACAATATCGGCGGCGAGACAAAGCCCGCGATGTTCATAGACGAGGTCGGGTACAACATATCGTCGGAAACTTTCATCCCAGCTCTGAACTACGTTTACGATCTCGGAACCACGAGCTCGAGATGGGGGACTCTCCACGCGTACGGCGTCAACGCGTACCTTGCCCCGATCAACGCCTTTGAGGGCGTGGACGCGAAAGGCAAAGCGATAGTGGACGTCGCCGCCCCTACCGACAGCGCCGACGCCGCAAACAAGGCGTACGTGGACTCCGCGACGTTCGATTTTGCGCCATTCGAGACAGGAACTCTCTCGACCGCCACGACTAGGGTGAATCTCTCTTACCAAACATACGTCGACCGAGTGAATGTAACCGTATCACCGATCTTCTGTTCATTTCGCTGGGAAGTCACACGCGTTGAAGGTGAGATCGTAAGCAACACCGCGCCGGCTATAAAAGTGGTTTTCATGGCGGAGAATCTGGACACGGGCGTCGGGATGGCTGACCACGCCGTGATACCCTCAACCTCGACCAGGGGGGTATCGGATTCCGGAGGAGTGTTCACATCGATTTACAGGGGGTACACCCCGGCCACATTCACGCTCATGTACGCGGACGGGTACAATGGTACCCCTCTAGTCTCGATCGCCGCCGTGTGTACTCTCAGTACCTCTTCCGGGCACTCAAAAGAGCTCGTTATTGGGAGGGCGGTCTCGGAGGGACTAACGACTGTGTACCTATGAGCGTCGCGCCGCTCTCTAGACATCGGTATCCTCCGTGGGGATCACGGTGTCTCGCCAATAGCTGAGCGTTGTCGCCAACGAGTGTCGATGGCAATCCGCGACTCTCTGCACCTTGGCCAACGAGTAGTTATTCGGGTCTTCGGTCTTGAGCACGTCCGAGATCCTCGAGTGACGTATGTCGTTGACGGCGACGCCGAGCCCCTTCTTCAGGATCGCTCCCGTGTTGTCGACGCTCTTCCTCATGAGCAGAAAAGCTCGCGGGCGAGCGACCAACGAGGCCTCGACTTCTCGCTTGAGGGACTCGTTAAGAGGGAATGTGTACGGCTTGTCGGGAAACTGTTGCATGGTCTTGAACTTTCGCACGACGAGCTTGCCTTCGGGGCGCAGATAGTAGTTGGGGTAGGTTCTCGCTTGCGACTCGCGATTGATGACCTTGACGGTGCCCAGCTCGGCGCGAAGCCCCCATAGGTTGGTTTGCAGGAGCGCCGCGATGTACTCCGCCGACGCGGCCCCGAACTTCTCCTTGACAGCCGGAACCCGCGACTTGATGACGCTGATGTCCAGCACCGTCCCGGTGACCGTGCGCTGCGTGGTTTCCTCGCCGACCTTCTTGGCGTGCACGAGCATGCGAGCGTGGTACTTTGCGAGGGCCTCCTCGCCGATCGCGGCCTTGTACTCCGGGATGTACTTGCTCGGCGAGTAGATGCGGTTGAAATAGTCTCGCTTGGTGCTCGAGTTGGTGTACCGGCTCTCGATGGCGCGCACGACCTTGTCGCCCTCCCGCAAGCACTTGACGAGGTCGTTTGGGGAGCATTTCATGACCACTTTGACAACGCGCCTCATCGTGGTGATGTAGTTGTTGATCGTCGTTTGGCTGAGCGTCTTCGCGGTTGTGTCCCCGTGGGCATTGATTTGCCGACGCCCGGTAAGTGCCTCTATCTTTGCAATAATCTCCTCGAGGGTCATATCGCGCCCGCGATTCGGCTCGGGCTCCTCCGCAGGGGGCTCGGGCTCCTCCGCAGGGGGCTCGGGCTCCTCCGCAGGGGGGGAGGGATCCGCCCGATCCGCCCGATCGAGTGTGCACGGCGGGGCGGCGTCGTGGGGGCTCGGCACGGGCGCAAGACCGTTATCGGTGCGAATGCGATTGAAATCATCGGGAGTCATGTTGTACTTCTCGAGCGTGTATAGCTGCATGCGCGACACGGCGCCGGTGGCGATTCGCTTGCAATAGCGCTTCTTGTTGTGACGATCGGCATTGCGATGGTACGACTCGAGGTTGGCGGCGCGGCGCTTGCGGAGCTCCGCGGAGGCGCGGGTGCGAGGCATGGTGTCCGGCGATTTAGTAAATACTCTAGCAAATAATCTATCGCCTTAAGCGAGGCGCACGAAGCGTGAAACTTTTTCGCGCGGGATATAAATGCGCCCTCTTCGCGTTCTCGACCTGTGCTGCGGGACGCAGAGCGTGGGCGCGGCTCTGCGCGGGATGTTTGGCGCCCGGGCGGTCGAGTACGTGTCGCTGGATTGGGCTTCGCCCTCCCCCCCTGCGGGGGACGCCGGCCCCTCTTCGCGCCCCGCGATAACGCTCGACGTGCGCGAGTGGGACTACGCCGCGGCCTACCCGCGCGGGCACTTCGACGTGATATGGGCCAGCCCGCCGTGCACGGAGTACTCGATGGCAAAGACGCGCGGGGTGCGCAAGCTCGAGCTCGCGGATTCCATCGCGAAGAAGTGTCTCGAGATCATCGAGTGGTACCGGCCGCGATACTGGTTCATTGAGAACCCCTTCACCGGCATGCTCAAGCGGCGCGATTTCATGCAGCCCCTCGCGCCCTTTCTGCGCCGCTGCACCTACTGCAAGTACGGCCGCGACTTCAAGAAGCCCACCGCGGTGTGGACCAACAAGCCGGGCCTCGACCTCAAGTTCTGCGAGCGCGACCCTTGCGCTTACAAGCGGGAGCACGGCGTCCACTACGCGTGCGCGCAGAGCGGTCCCCGCGGCACGCTGTATCGCAGGAGCGCGGGCAGCGCCGAGACGTATCAAATCCCGAAGGAGTTGCTCGCCGAGTTATTCGCCGGCATCGCTATTGGGGCGGACGAAGAGGTTGCCGCTCCAGTGGCTGATAGTCGCCCCTTCTTCGAGGTCCGGGAAGGCGACGTTGATGCGGCTGAACGCCCCTAGGCTGGGAACGGGGTAGCCGATATGGTCCTCGAGTATGCGGCTGCCGAGACAATCGTACGAGCCGGCGACAAAGCCCTTGTACAGGTTCTCGTTGAGGTGCGAGAAAGGGAACTCGGAAAACTCCGGGATCAGGACGGTGGTGTCCACGCGGGCCGGCATCGATCCGCGCCGTGTTACTAAAAGCGCCCAAAAAGAACCGCGGGGGAAGGCTATGCATCGGAGATGGTCAGCGAGATGCTTACCTGCGACTCGGCGTCCGTGCCGGCCGTCAGGTTGAACGAGTCGACGGTCGGGGCGGTGGTATCGGCATTGGTGGTTCTGGTTATGGGGCCTTCGATGACCGACTCGTTCCCGACTTGATCTTTGGCCATGACCCATGTGTAGTAGGTTGTGTTGGGGGTCAACCCCGTGTAGGTGTGCGAAGTCGTGCCGCCGGCAAACGCATCGCCGATGGTTTTGAGGAGCGCCGGCCCGGGGTTGGTGTCCTGCGTGTCATTTAGCAACACGTAGATGGTCTGAACGGCGTCGTTGTCCGTCACGTGGAGTAACACTTGGAGAGACGTGGTCGGAGGCGTGCCGAGAAGTACAGCGACCTCCCTGATAACCGGGCGTGTTGTCATGCGTGGTGTACACGCCGAGCGGGGTGATGGACGAGTTTGCGTTGTTATCGATCAACTCCACCCAAAAGTAGCGAGCGGCGTTTGGCGCCCCGATATCGTCCTCCCATGTGAGACTGGAGCCGCTGATGCCGTTGGTGATGTCCGCGGTGGACGTGCCCGGGATGGTGTTGGTGGAGTTTACGTACAAAAGCGCCGAGGAAATCGTCATTTCGGGTTTGATTAACATGGAGATTAAAGCTTGTAGCTCCGCGTTGGTGCCCGCCCCCACGCCCGCGAAGTCTATCCACGAGTTTTTTAGCAGCCTCCGCCCCAACGACGAAGCCCCCGCGTCGCGATGGATAGCGCTAACGTTTTCGAGGAACACCTCGATCGGGCCGCCGCGGCGGATTGGGCTACGCCCTCCCCCCATGTGGGGGAAGTGGGTGCTCAGCAAGGCGCCGTCAAAGGCCGCTTGCACGGCGCTCTTGTCCGAGGAGCCGATAGAGCCGACGAATGCGCGATGGGACATTTACTTGGTTCGGTAGAAAACTAACGACATCACATAGCCCGGCTGAAACTCGAGCGGATCAAGCAGAGCGAGGCTGACGGCGTCTCGCAATTGCAGGTGAAGCTCCGTGAGCGAGTCGATGCTAACGCGAAGCTCGTGCCCCGTGACGTCCCGGCTGCTCGGCTTTATGGAATATTGCTGCCCGTACATGGACTCCTCGCCCGTCCTGTAGGATTTGCCGAGGTGGCCTAGAATGTGGCGATCGTCGGAGTCGACGAGAGTGGGACAAGCGAGCACGACGGAATGTGGCTGATCGGCGGGGTCCTTTGTGCATAGGAGGGGCGTGTAAAACTCTAGCGCCACCATCCACTTGCCCTCCGAGGTGCCCACCGAACGGCTCGTGTTCAGCATCACCGGTATGCGACAATCCACGATAGACCCTCGCCCCTGCTCCGACGATAACCACGCTCGAAAGAAATCGTATGCAAACGGTTGCATGAGCAGGCACTTGCACGGCTCCCAAAACACAAGCTGGAACGCCCATGCCTCCAAGTCGTCGCTTTCGCCGACGAGGGAGAAGTCGTCGCCGGCCCCGAACTCAGAGGCGCATCGGCGCAGCCGGAAGCGCATGCTCCCGAGGCGCTTCACAAAGTCAAAGTCCACCTCGACGCCGATGTGCTTGCGACGCACGTACGGTACGTCGTGTGCGAGGCCGTACACGCCCGCGGTGGCGTAATTCTGCAAGAGGGTTAGCGCGCAGCTCGAATTCCCGCTCCAGCTTTCATACGAATTAGCCGCTCGCAGGTCCGGCGCCTCGAGAAGGAGGCCCGACGAGTTTGCGGGGTTGGCCACGTAGCCGTCCCCCTCGCTCGTGCATCTAACGACATCGCAGAATTCCACAGCGCACATCACCCGCCTCGAGTCGAATCGCGCGAACTCCTTCGAGGTGTCTACGACGAAGTCCCCGCGGTGGCCGGATGTGCGCTGCTCGGAGCTAACGAAGATGCGGTGGACCGTCATCCGCCTGCGAGTTTACTAGAAGTGGGCAAAAGATTTCGCCCGGATCAAAATGCAGAAGTTGCGAAGTTCTCGATGATCAATACCGCGTCGAAATGTGCGTACGTGCTGATCTGGTACGCGGCGTTTCCAGTGGTCACGCTCCCGAGCAAGTAGCAGTTGGTGTTGAGGGTGTTCTTGCCGCTCTCGGTCAGCGTGCTCTTGTGGCTGAGCACCTCGAGGTTCTGGCCTATGGCAAAGGCGTTGTCGGCGGAGCCGCCCGCCGCGCCCGTGTAATTGGCGAGGCTGAAAATGGAGTTGTTGTCCGCGCTTCCAAATACGTGGAGAGCCTTTTGCAGCTCCGCGAAACTTTCCACGTTTTCGCGAACGGGTGTTTGCGGGATGTTTTCGCCCGACACCGAGTAATACCAATTCACGAGCCCGCACGTTGGGCGCGAGGTTACGGACTTGGACGCGGCGGCGGTAAGGTCCGTCTGCTTGCGGAAGATTGTGTAGAGGGTTTTGAGGGACGAGAACCGCGCGGGGATGAGCTTGTTAATTTGGCCCTCGGCGGACTCGATAGAGTTGGTGTAGTTGGCGAAAGACTCGTACGAGATGACGTACCGCGGGTTGGCCTGCTGAATCATGCGATCAACCTCGCTTGTTACCTCCACGAACTCGAGCTGCAGCTCGACGTTGCCGATCTCCCAATCGGGAGCCGTGCCTACCACGGCGGCGTTGGTGGCGGCGACAGTGAGTTCGAGGCGCAGATCACCGCCGGTCATTGCGCCAGTTGGCAGGTACTTGGACTGCAGCCCGCCGATTATGCCCGACATGAGCGGAATGCAAAAGTAGGTGGTGGAGCCCGCCGCAAGGGTGGCCCCTTCGCGCTTGGTGTTTCCACTGGTTCCGTACAGAATGTTCCCCGCACCGATGAGTTCCTCGAACGAACCCTGCAGGTCCATGAAAAGATGAAAGAGAGCGTTGTACTCGTGAATCTGCTCAAGGAGATTCGCGCCGTGGTACAGCGACAAGGATTGGATAAACGACGCCGCCGTGTAATCGGGCTGGAAGGTATTGGCGGTGTCTTTGTTCTTCACGGAAAACCGCAGGTACGACATGCGGGTGTTGAGGTAGTGCCCGCGGCGGCCGCACGGGATGTTGATGAGGATGGTTTGTTGACCCCCGAACGTGGTTCCATTGTAGGCGGGCACGGTCTGCCGGTGGGTGGTGCCGGCGATAGAGGCGGGCTTGGGCTTGAAGACAAGGGAATCGCTGACTGACATTTTAAATAATGCTGAGAACTTTATTTATCGAGGCGGGGCTAGCGCCGCTCTAATCCGCTACGATTCGAGCCGCTTTGGTACGCCGCGTTGATGCTGTGCATGCCCCCCTTGACTTGGCCGTAAGCCGCTTTCGCTTGGCCGAAGTCCACGCCCCCGCCGGAGAGGGCCTTCTTGCCGACGTCGCCGAGCACGCCAATGCCTTGCGCCGCCGCCCCGGCCGCCGCAAACCCGGCCCCGACTGTTGGGCTGAGCACCGAGATCGCGGGCGCGAGAGTCATGAGCCCGCTGCCCACCTTGTGCCCCAAGTAGGAGGCCGCGCCGGCGACTTTGCTCCCGAAGGCTTTGAAAGTGTGTCCAAGCTTGCCAAAGAACGTCATCTGTATTTACGATCATTGCAGAAAATTAGCGTTGCGGTAAAAAACACTACTTCTTGTTCGGCCTCCTCTTATCCTCCTTCACTAGACGGCGTGCCTCTTGGAGTTTCTTTATTTTCTGGTTATACGCTCTATTCGCCGAGTGTTCCGATGAGAATTTCTCCACTAGAGCTGGAACATTCACACTTTCCTCGCTCGATGGCCCACGCCTGGGAATATCAAGCCGGGAGCGAGTGCGGGACGGGACGCTAGGGGGTCTGTTTAGTATGGATTCGGTACCGGCGGGGGAATGAAACGACCGTGCCGGGCGCCGCAAGTCGTTCTGTTGCGTAGCCGCCGACATCGAGCTGAGGCCCGATTCTGATTTAATCGAGCCATGCTTTCGCGATGTAGCACTCTCGGCTATGGATTCACCGCTAGCGGATGCGCGCGGCGTCTCTTGGACGCCGTGCATGGGAACGGATGGCTCTTGCAACCTTTTCGGATACCATGACCCCCGCGAGGAGCTCGGCATGCTCGTGTCAGACACCATATCCAACGGGGCGGATGGCTGCTTGGAATACATGGAAATTTGGGTGGAATCCACAGACATGCCCGCGGTGGAAGGGGGTGCTGTCGACCCGTCTGCGGAGTCACGGAAGAATTTGTCCAGGATTTCGCTTTTGCCAACAACTGTTTGCGATCCATAGAACGTGGACGAAGGAGGGGGCTTCGGCGGCCCCGGGGGCGGGGGGTTGCTCCCTCCGCCAAAGTCGCTCGGCTGAAAAGAGCCGTCCGGCAGTTTTGTCACTCGCACGGGGTGGCCCATCGAGTAGGTTGCGAAGCTGTGCGAGGAATAGGATATGCCCCCGCCGCCGCCCGATCCGCCGCCGCCGCCCGCACCGCCGCCTCCCCCGGGTCCGCCTCGGCCGCCCGACACGCGCACGGTGACATTCTGAGTCACGTTCTGGTTCTTCCTGCCGCCGGCCTTGGATCCATGCTTGCGTTTACCTCCCCGCGCCGCCGCCTTCTTCTTCGGCTCCGCTTTGCGATTGCTGGACTTCGTTGTCTTCCTCGGCATTTAAGTTAATACGATCAAATTTCTTGTAGAATAAGCTTTTCTCGACATCGCAGAACAGAAAATCGTACCTTTCCCTGAACACGAAGCGCATGAGGTTGTCCGCGGTGTGAGGGTCGAGGAATATCATCTCCTTGAATATGGCCTCGTACTCGCGCTTGTTTTTAAACTTCAGCATGGCAAAGTGCGAGATGGTTTTTCGCACGGGCAGCGGGATGGTATTGAACGACTGAACGAGCATGATGATGCTGAGACGCAGATGCCGCCGGTTGTAGATAAGCAGCTTCATGAGCCGCTGGATTTCGCTGTCTTTGAGAGCCGCGGCCATGTCGTCTATCACAAGGAGTGAAAACTCCTCCTCGTCGGCCGCCTCTCGCGTCTTTTCGTGAATCTTGTCAAGCGTCGCCCAATCCAAGTCCGGGTACGTTTTGTCGTGCTTTTTGAATATTTTGACATCGAGCGAGGCAAGCGAATGGGGCGGCATGACGAGGTGCACGTGCTTGAACGCCTGGAAGTACATCTGCGGGCTCCGCAGCATGTTGACCATCAACGACGTCTTCCCACTCCCCGCGCTCCCGATGAGCGTCATGAAGAACGACTTGTCGGGCAAGGGGCTCTGGATTTGAGGGTGGATCTTAACGTCGCACTTGAACTTTGGGGGCTTCATTGCAATCTTCGACCGTTTGTCGATGTGCATGCCTTATTTTAGTTTAATCAAACGATTATCACCGAGACGTAAAAGTCAGCTCGCTCTTCATAGCGTGGCACCGGCTCGCTGGGCTCCTCCTGCCGCTTCGGCTTGGTCGCCCTAGGCGGCGCCCGCGGCTTCCGCTTGCGGGGCGGCTCGGGCTCGGGCTCCCCCGCGGGGGGGGAGGGCTTCTTCTTCCACGCCCCGCTCTTGAAAAACTCGATAAACTCGTCTATCGCGCTTAGGCCAACCTGAGGCGGTCGAGAAGCCCTAGCTGCCACCTGCTTGTCTCCCTCGCCTGCTGAAGCTCCGCCTTTGCTTCCTGGAGCTCCGCCTCTCTTTTTCGGAGCTCTGCGCTTTGCGACAACATGCTTTTGCGGTATTTCCAGACCGTCGTCAGATAGCTCGCTATCCCGATCGCTTGGAGGGTCTTGACAAGCCAACTCATCATCATATTGCATCGATATTTGATCTCACGAAACATAAAATGGCGTCCGGGATCGGCGAAGTGCGGCTCTACCACAACACGGCCAACACCATCCCCGTGGGGGTCTATGACGATATCACCTCGCAATTCACCGTCGGGGCGACGAGCGACACCGGGAGCCTCGTGAAGGGGGGGCTCGGCCCGGGGACAAAGTATTGGTTCTGGGTGGAGGTGATTGATGTCGCGGGGAACGAGTCCGCCATCCTGCCGCTCGGGAGCATAACAACGACGGGTGACGTCCCCATCCCGGTTCCCGCCCTCACAGCGGACGTTGACCAGGGGTTTGTAGTGACCGCATCGAGCGTTTTCAGGGACGGCGATTACAACGGGTATTTTGCTTTCGATCGCTTTAACGGGAATTACCAGGGAGGCTGGGTCGCGGAAAATGTTAATCCGCCTCATCACCTTGCTATTCAACTACCATCGCCCGCCATGGTGAACTCCATAAGGGTATGGACCGCGGGGTCGAGAGACCATAAGAGGGTAACGTCCTCGCGGCTGGAGGGTAGCAACGATGGCTCGAGCTGGACGGAACTGGCGGTTTACGCCAACATGACACACGAAACTATTACGTCACCGAGTAAGGCAAGCCATGTCCATTTTCAGAACGATTTTGACACAGATGATGAGCCCGCGGAGAGCGTGTTGTTGTTTGAGAGGGGTGTCACAAGCCCGGGAGCCTACACACACTACAAGCTCGTTGTTACCGCTTGCGCGAGTAACCCCGTCAGCATATCGGAGCTTGTGTTGTTACCGCCTCTAATTCCCCTTCCGATTCCCGCCCTTACGGCAAATTTCGACCAAGGGTATGGGGTTCTTACCTCGAGCACTTTCTCGAGCGACTACGAAGGGTATCACCTATTCGATCGGAGCCACGGCTCTTTACAAGCAGGTTGGGCGTCAAGTGAAACCGCCGCGCCTCATTTCATGGTAATATTCTTGCCATCGGCCGCAACTGTAACCTCGTTCCGATTATGGGGTACCGGGGGCTGGGATAAGAAGCTACCCGCGGCAATACAATTGGATGCTAGCAACGACGGTACCAACTGGACACAAATGGCAGTTTATACAAACATGACGTTCATAACGATCACCTCCGTGGATAAAGCGACCAACCCCGTTTTCCAATCCGATTTCGACACCGATACAAAGCCCGGGGAATATGCAAAAGTGTTTCAGGGGGACATCACGAGCCCGGGATCGTATAACCGCTATAGGCTTACCATAACAGATGTCAATGACACGTTCACCTCCCTATCGGAATTTGTGTTGCTTTGAGGTGCGTTTGAGAGTCTCGCGCGGTGCGTTTGAGAGTCTCGGTGCGTTTGAGAGTCTCGGTGTGTTCTGCCTAAGTACTGCACAGAGTCACGCGCTCTTCGGCTCAAGGACCGAGCGAGCCCGGCGGCGCGGCGAGAGAGCGAGCGAAAGAGCGAGCACCCAATATTGCCACTTTCAAACTGGCACTAGACCCCCCCACGTCATGGGGCGGCGAGACCACGTGGCAAACCGCGTGGATGATGCCGCCGCCAAAACCCCCCCGTAGTGCCACTGTGCGTGACAAGGCCGCCCCCGTTATCGCTCGCTTGTACCGTGAGGTACAAAAGTTGTTGTATAGTGATGCTATTATGTTAAAAAAAGTGGCACTAGTGGCACCATGAGCTGGAAAAGGGAGTGACCGCGGAAGGTGATGACGTGGTTTGTACGTGAATCCGCAGAGCCAGTACAAGTGGCACTAAGTGGCACTGTGATGCCACTTTGAGAATGGCGCGCGGAGCACGCGGAAATCCATATAAAAGCGCGCGGGCACCGGGTGCACCACCATTTCCACCACGCCCTCACCAAAGTACTCGCTACAATACCCCCACCGCTTTTGACCAATCGCCATGGCGTGCGTGAAGGCCGATGAGCTCCCCGATGCACAATACGTCGAGCGGTTCAACGAATGGAAGAAGTTGTGCAACACGATGAACCGCCTCGACAAGATCGTGAAAGAGTACATGATTTTGAACAAGATTGACTACATCGAGGACGAAGGCGTGCGACTTTCGATGACCCATCCAACACGTTGGATGCTTGACCAATCGCTCATTGACGATATCGACCAAAGGTGGAGAAGACGGTCAACATGTTGACGGTGAACGTAGACGATGAGAAGGCCAGCGCGAAGCGTGCGCGTGTAGAGTAGTTAACATCACCGTCAAAATTGTAACATCTCGTGTTCGCACATAACATCTCGTGTTCGCACATAACATCTTG